>JAQZBX010006792.1:24059-52305 GCA_029593785.1 Cabassous unicinctus | reverse complement strand
TTTTTTTTTTTTTTTTTTTTTAGGTATAGGACCATAATCCTGAGGGATGAAAGTACTTAAAAACCAGGGTAAAAGATTTCAGGGTGAAAGATTTTAGAGTTGACCCTTGAGGTTTTTCTGAAATTTTGAGGGAAAGCTCTATTACCAGCTACCAGTTAAATTTCCTATAATGAGCATTTGTACTGAGGGAAATCTTTCCTTGAGCAAAGGCTAGATACCATACATCAACCTCTTCAGAGTTCCCTGGAAAATATATGCCATAGTTAACAAATTCTTAAGGATCATTGCAAAAGCAAGGATTTTTGTGAATTTCCATTTGAAATAACACATTCCCATATGACAAAAACAAATTTTCTATTTCAGAGCATTTTTGCCACATATTATTTATATACTTTATAGTTTCTTGCACGGATTCTTTTATTATCCCTAAAAATTTTTCTTTATACAGATGTTGTCCATTTGCAGAAAATACATAATTCCCATATTTTCCCTGCCCAACACAGTTTTCTCCTGTAAATAGTACTTTGTATTAGTCTGGAAATTTTGTTATAATTGATGACACAATATTATTATAATTATTCTATTAACTCTAGTCCATAGTTTATAACAGGGTTCAATCTTTGCATTATACACTCCATTTTCTAATGCAGCTTTATTGAGATATATTCACGTACCATACTCCATTTTTTAAATTTAATTTTTATTCCAGTAACATATATGCAAGCTAAAATCTCTTCTTTCAACCACATTCAAATATATAATTCAGTGGTGTTCATTATATTCACAATGTTATGCTACAATTACCATCATCCATTACCAAAACTTTTCCATCACCCCAAAGAGAAACTCTGTACCAATTAAGCATTAACTCCACATTCCCTACCCCCAACCCAGGACCAGGTAATCTATATTCTAGTTTCTGACTCCATGAATTGCTTATTCTAATTATTTCATATCAGTGAAATCTTACAATATTTATCCTTTTGTGTCTGGCAAATTTCACTCAACATGATGTCTTTAAGGTTAGTCCATGTTGTCGCATGTATCAGAACTTCATTCCTTTTTACATCTGAATAATATCCCACTGTGTGTGTGATGGACATTTGGGTTGCTTCCATCTTTTGGTAAATATGTATAATTCCACTATGAACATCAGTGTTTAAATACCTGTTCAAATCCCTGCTTTCAATTTTTTTTAGATATATACCTGAAGTGGGATTTTCTGGTATATGTATAACAATTCTATGCTTAACATTCTGAGACATCACTAATCTGATTTCCTAAGCAGCTTCACCATTTTAATTTCTACCAAAAATGAATTTCTTCACATTCTCCCCACACTTGTTCCTTTCTTTTTTTGTTTTTATTAATAGTAGGCATTCTAGTGAGTGTGAAATGGTATCTCATTTTGGTTTTGATTTGTATTTCCCTAATGGCTAATGATGTTGAGCATCTTTTCACGTGCATGTTGGCTGTTTGTATATCTGCTTTGGAGAAATATCTATTCAAAGCTTTTGCTCATTTAAAAATTGGATTGTTTGTATTTTTGTGGTGGAGTAGTATGATTTCTTTATATATTTTGCTTATTAAACCCTTATATATGCGGCTTCCAAATATATCATCATATTCGGTAAGTTGACTTTCTAACTTCATGATAAAGCCCATTGATGCACAAAAATATTTAATTATGATGAAGTCACATTTATCTATTTTTTTCCTTTGTTGTTTGTGCTTTTGATATAAAGTCTAAGAAACCATTCCCTAACACAAAGTCCAGAAGATGCTTCCCTAGGTTTTCTACCAAGAGTTTTATAGTTTTGGTTCTTATATTTAGGTCTTTGATTCACTTCAAGTTAATTTTTGTATGTGTGAGGCAGAGGTCCACCTTCATTTTTTTTATCAAGAGATTATTCTTTCCTCATTGAGTAGGCTTGGCAACCTTGCCTAAAAATCATTTGGCTGTAGATGAGAGAGTTTATTTTTGAACTCTCAATTTGATTCCTTTGGTATATATGCCTGTCCTTGTCCAAGTAGAATACTATTTTGAATACTGTAGCTTTGTAATAAGTTTCAAAATTGGAAAAGTGAGTCCTGTAACTTCATTCTTCTTTTTCAAGATGTTTTGTCTGTCCAGGGCCTTTTAGCCTTCCATATAAATTTGATGATTGGACTTTCCATTTCTGCAAAGAAGGCTGTTGGAATTTTGACTGGGATTGTCTTTAGTCTGTAAATCACTTTGAGTAGAATGGATACCTTAACAATATTTAGACTTCCAATCTGTGAGCACAAATATCCTTCCATTTATTTAGGTTTCCTTTAATATATTTTAGCAATGGTCTATATTTTCTGCATATAAATCCTTTAACTCTTTGATTAAATTTATTTCTAGATAATTGATTCTTTTAGTTGCTATTGTAAATGGAATTTTTTTCTTGATTTCTTCTTCAGATTTTCATTGCCAGTGTTTAGAGAAATACTAATATTTTCATGTTGATCTTGTACCCCACCAATTGTGCTGAATCAGTTTATTAGCCTTTAGTACCTTTATTATGGATCTTTCAGGATTTTTATATATAGGATCATGCCATCTGCAAATAAGGAAAATTTTACTTCTTTCTTTCTAATTTGGAAGCCTATTATTCCTTTTTCTTCTGGCTGTAATATCCTATACCATGTTGGTTACAATCCAACTCCTGAAGGGCATGAGTTGGTGCAGCTGTAAGACCAAAAAGAACACACCTGGTACTGAGTCAGGTGTAAGGTTTATTGGGAATAACAGAGAGGAGAGGCTCTCTGTTGGTGGTGGTTTGGAAAAAGAAGATAGTGCTATGCAAAAAGAAAAGAAAATGAGGGGTAATATAGGGGGTTTCAGAACAAGGACATTCCATAGGGTATGAGAACAGAGTTTCTGGTCACATGAAAAGTACATATGGGTCTGGTGATGCTTTCACTATGCTTGTAGGAAGGACATTTACCAAGGATGTTTAATACTTTGGGAAGATTATAATTTACGATACCATCTATACATTCTATTCCCCTGGGGAGGGTTGGTAACCTTTAACTTATGTTTAGGTCATGTAGGTGGCTATGTGCTTAGGACTCTGGAGGGGCCCTGGGTCCCCACAACCCACCCCTACATAACAACCTACTTTGATCATAAGACAAGCATTGCATCCACATTCCATAGCAACAGTATAAAAGAGAAGAGTAATAGGAGTCCTCCACCAAAAACTAGTAGATCTATAAAAACATGTACATAACATTGAACATTAATGAAGGCACAGGTCCCACCTTGTGACACAGTAAGAATATCTAAAGTCATCCTCTTTTGTAAAACTACCTTTTGTAATTTGGTACTTTCTTTGTTTACTAAGGAAATGGCTACTTTGGAGTCATTAAGAATTTGAGCAGTATGATTGGCTAAAGCCCTTTGTGTTTTTCCATGACAATTGCAGTTTCATCTGGCACAAACACAGCCAATGGGTAGAGCCACCAGGGCATGCACTTTACTCTATAACTAGCCTTGATAGTAAAATTACACAACTTAGGGATAACCACCCCACATCATGGATTCCCTCTTTTTGTTCCATACAGACAGGACAATGTGATCTAAGGTGACAGGCTCAGCCATTAACTATCCTAAACCATTATATATAGCATATCCTAATAAAGGCCTGGGCTTATTCACCTGTTCCCTTACAAGGGAAAATATATAATTACAAGTCTCATTGAAAGACAGCAACTGAATCTCAATCTTAAATGAGAAGGTCTTGTTCCAAACTTGCCAATGGGTCATATTCTGCCATGCCAGCAAGGTTTTCCATGCTGCCCAATTTGTAGGAGTTGTGGTCCAAGAAGGCCAGTAGCACCTGAGAATGGTAAGTCTGTGCAAACCCAACATTGGGTTCGATTGTGGGCATGGGTTATTGCCAAAGCCCACTGTAGAAATGTATTAGCTAAGGCACTATGGGCAAAAAGAAAGATGTTCATGGGGCACAATAAGAGACAGATTGTGTATACAAGCAACATTTCCATTAGAGGCTAACAAAATACCAGATAGGGGAGTCCTATGATATAGGAGTCCTGGTCCTATAATACCAGGCATTTTCCCCTTCTAAATTCTCTGAGTTTTCTACATTGACCTTAAAAACTAGTTTAAGCATAAGGTGAGTCCACATAGACATACTTAGGGCCCCAGCTATTTGCTGTCCTGATTGGTTGCCTTTCTACCTTCACCTGTCAGATTTTAGGGAATCAGTGAGGAAGCCTTTCTATTTGGAGTTTATGCAGGACTTCTTTTGAGTCTAGGACTTTCAAATTGGACCTCATGACCAAGGTCTTTGGTGGAGTTTATTCTGAACAGCCACCTTCCCTGTTTCCTGTACTAACCTGCCTCAACTCCCCTCTCAGAGAGTTTATACCCTTATTTTTAAGGAGGAGCTGAAGAGTGATAGTCATTCTTCTGTAGCTACTTTCTGCTGATTAGAGGCAATTGTCTCTGCCTGATGGGGCGTGAACCTCTCTGGCTTTTCTATTGAGGTTGACAGAAGGTGGAGCTGGCACCGTGGTTGGAACTGGATCAAATCCCTGCATGACTAATACTTTGTTCTGGAAGGCATTGATTCTGGAAGAAATAAACTTAGATAGAATTTTGAAGATACAGTTAACTCTAGGGAGAGGGATTATGGAAGACCAGCTGGGTTTGGTATAAACTGTCACCTCTTCACAATGGTGGTTATGCATAGGACAGCTAGGAGAGGTATGAGGAGAGGTGCTGCCATAGACATAAACTCACAAAGACAATATAGGCAACAAGAAGATAAACATGGTAAGAAAAGTAAAGACAATACTTAAGAAAGCCATTCATTTATTTTATAGACATGTTCATTAATTACCTAGAAAATGAATTAAATTTACAAAGACTTTTAACATAGTCAATATCCTTTTGTATATGATCTAGAATAGAAGAGATATTATATTCATCAGGTAAATAGGTACAGCACTTAATTCAAATCAGTGCACTAAGCAATGCACATGTTCCTCTTTGAGCTGCAGTTAATAGATCTAAGCTCCAGGTTTGCAATACCATACATGTTGTCTCTCCATGGGAGCAGGCCATAATGCCAATTGTGTCTGATTAGGTTCTACTTACATTACTTTGTAAATATTGTCCACTTGGTATATCCTTCACACTGCCAGTATGCTGCAGCACCATTGGTGCTTGGAGGGAAGCTCCGTGTTTGACTGGCTTGGAGCACAATGTCCTTTGGCACTATGAAACAAAGCCAGTTTAGAGGCAATGTCCATTGTAAATCTGGCCATATCTAGTCATTGTTGATTGCCGCAGGAGTCCGAAACAGTAACATACTTTCCATCCAATTCAGGAGCATGTTCAGAGATGTGGTAAATCCTTTTATTATTTTAGCGGTCGTAGTGACCAATCTAGCCAATAACTCAAATGGAGAGACACCATGTGTAGCAGTTTGGCAGTTTGATATAGTTATGAATTCCAAAAATAGATATTGGATTATGCTTGTAAACTGGTCTGTCAATCTGGGCATGATTAAGTTATGATTAAGGTGTTGACTGGGCCACATCAGTAGGGTGTTGAGTCCCACCCCTTGGTGGGTGGGGGATCAAATATAAAAGGCATGGCAAAGGACAGAGTTGGAGCAGTTCTGATGTTGGAGTCTTGAGCTGGAGCCTCAGGAAGTAAGAGAGCTTTGTTGTGAGGAAGGAGAGAAGGCCCCCGAAAAAGACATGAGCCGTTCGCCTGAGAGTATACAGCTGGCCTTGTGGAGAAAGGCAAAGCCTAGAAAGCCTCAAAGTCTACAGCTGACCTTGTGGAGGAAACAGAGGAGCTGAGCCCGGAGAGAAACGGAGCCCCGGGAAAAGAGGAATCCAAGAAGCCTGAACCCTGGCAAGCGTCAGCAACTATCTTGCTCCAACACGTGGCAATGGACTTTGGTGAGGGAAGAAACTTATGCTTTATGGCCCAATAACTATAGGCTTCTATCCCAAATAAATACCCTTTATTAAAAACCAATTGATTTCTGGTATTTTGCATCAGCACCCCTTTGGCTGACTAATACACCATGCATGGCACTAGAGACCTGGTTTGAATGCACAAGAGAGTTTGACAATACTGAAGTCTATCTCTTAATTTTTATACACTTTCTAAATACTTCCAATATAGTTTATAACATATTAAATGAACTTAACTATTTTTAGTACTTTACTTTTTGCTTCTATACCTTTACCATGATTATGTAAAATAATTTTAGCAGTATAGAAAAAACTTTCTCCATTATTTTATGAAAACCTAAGATTCCCAATGGAATCAAGATTGTCTTCCCACTAAATCCACTTTAATATGCAAATTGAGGTGGCCTCTGTCAGGTTTCCCTGTTATAAAGTCATTTTTTGTTATCAACATCAATTCAGGTTTCTATTTAATAATGGTTTTCTGGAATTAGCCGTTTAAATATTTCAGTTTAGAAAATGATTTTGCAAACTCCCTATAAACAACAATGACCACATAGACCATAGTTTCTTCATCTCAAGACAAATTTCACCTTTACAAAACACATTTTCTTACTTGGTGCTATCTTCTACAACTTTCAATATTCATTCAAGCCATGTTGTACCTATTTCCACCCTTATTTTATGAAAACCAGCCATCTTGTCTTAGGACAAAATACATTCCCTTAAACAAACTTATCAAATTTTAGTCAGTATTGACTATGAATTCACTTCCACAAACCTTTTGCTTCCTTTTATATCCATTTAAGTCTTATAACCCTTATTCTGTTCTGTGAAGAAAAAAAATACTAGTCATTTCAATTTATGCAAAAACAGTTTTTTAAAAGAGGTTTGTGATAGTTTCATTAGCTAAAAACTTACAATTTTCATCATCTTAAAGATTTAATAGAATTAATACTACTTTATTTTGTTAGTATCCATATAAACCTAGGGAGACTACACCCAAGATAGAAAAAAAAATGGAACAATTATAATTGCAAAAGATGTTCTTTTTTTCTTCTTTCCTCCACAGTAGGCTAAAACATCTTTTTTCTTTAATAAAATTCTAAAATTTTGAATAACCTTAAAAGCATACTGCCTGCCAGGTTCTGGAATATATTATAATTTTTTAATTTGTTTTAATCATAATTTAGAAAAGATCTTTCCATAGCATTCAAGGACTTTTTCTTTACTTACTGAAATTTGGTAATTGGATTAGTAGTTATCCTCATTTTAAGGGTGTTAAAAGGTTTAAATTGGGGAATTAAGAGGCCAAACTATGATTCTTAATTCCCCGGCCTAGTAGATAAGAGTTTTAAGTTAAACTTATATTTTCCTATCTTGTCACACCTAGCGTTCCCTCATAGCTCTTGCAAAGAGGAGGAGGCCCTGGGGTGGGGGCTAGGGAGATCAAGGGGCTTATGAAAAACTTTTTTCCCTTTCCTAGTAGTTTCTATATTCAGATTTCTATAGAACCTTCTATCCTGCTTAGCATCTCTAATTTGGACTCCAGGAATATCCATTTACATATAAGTGCTTATTTAACTTTTAGCAATTTGAATAGAGTTCTTTTAAGAATTTTAATTTGCCTATTTGATATCACCATCCCAATGTATGAAGATATAAACTGAGCAAATAGGCAGAAGCAAATAGACACAAAAACACAACTCATTAACATTACTTATAATTTTCATTCTTTTACAAAGTAAGTTTAACCCTAAAATAACATTGTATTCAAAAGATCTCTTTAAAGGCTATTTCTGATTAATCTTCACTGTGACCAAGCAGTTTTGCACAAGAATTTCATTCTTTTTAGTTATTGGCTTATAACCAAATTGTTCCCAATGCTTTACAGTCTACATTATTTTCCTTTACTTCAGAGCTTTGCTTATCTCCCATTTCAATTTTGGCAGGTCTCAAATGAGCTACCCTAATTCCAGTATATACTCACTTGTTGGGGGCGATGTTGTATGAATATAACTATAATGGCCGTCTATACCTTCTCCTTCTTTGTCTTCTCCTTCTCCCTAAGTTCGCGCCACAAAGTTCCCCACGCCTAGCAATTCAAATTATCCAATCATGTATCAACACCTAAACCTTAAGGCATTTCCCTTTTCCCTCCCCTTTCCCTGTTTATAAAAGAGTTGATTGTAACCCGCGCGGCAGAGCATAAGAGAGAAGCTGCAGAGAAGCCATGTTAGCAGAATAAAGAGCACAGTTTTTTGTTTTGTCCGTGTCTTTGTCTCAATCCTTCGCTAGATAGCTCGGAGTCTCCGTTGACTTGTCCCGCGGGCCGGGACACTCACTGAGGTCCTTGAAGTCTCAGGGAAAACTGGTTTATCCCATGATCTGCTGCGTCCAGGATTCCTGATGATTGGGGTGGGAGGTCCCCCACTCCCCAGTCCTTGGAGATAACAGGACTCCATTGGTCACTGGGGAAGAGTAGAAGTCCAACCCCGAGGGCTGAGGATTCCACCAAGCAGCAATCTCCTCAAAGTTTGTGGGGTCCCTCTAGGATCTTCCCCATAGTAGGTAAATTGGACTTCACACCTGGATAGTCATGAGAGAAAACAGGATTATTAACACCAGTGAAAGTACCAGAGAGAGGGATGTCTCAAATTTGCCCTCCCTCAAGCCATGGGGAGCAGAAGTTGCCAAGGATACAAACAGGGGAGACTAGAGTAATTAGCATTTCAAAGGTGAGGCCAGCCCTGAAATAACCATAAGCAAAGGTTAAGTTCAGTAGTTCAGTTTAGAATTACCATTACTATCGCAAGCATACACAAGGGTGAGGCTAGACCTGAAGTAACCATAAACAAAGGTAAATTGGTCTGATTGTCATTACAACAGTAGGTCTAGGCTAAATCTACCCAATTATAGCAATTTCAGATATCATCCTTTTGCTGTTTTATAATATAAAGGCATCTATATAACGATCTTAACTCTTAGTAACAGTTTCTAGTAAGTTTTCACTTCAAAACAAATTGGGCACTTTCCTTTAGTAACTAAAGCAAATAAACTATTTTATTGGTAACATTAATGTTGCTAAATTTTTCTGCTTTTCTAGCAGTTGAACTAATTCCACTTGTGTTGTGTTATAGGGCACACCCTTGGGGGTTCTTATTCTTCTTCTGCCTCCCATTCTTTCTCTTTCTCCTCATCTGAGGAGGATTCCATAGGATCCCATGCCATAGTGAAGCAGGCTTCATATAGGGATAGATGGATCTGAAACCTGGTGTGGGCACTGATACCCCAAGATGACTGCTGGAAGATCCCCGTGAGATTTCTGCCACCCAGAATGAAATTCCCAGAGATTCCCCAAGAGATTCTCTGATATTCTCCAGGGACTTATCATTGGCCCCACCCGGGGGATTGATGGATGGGGTAATCAATCAAAACAGCAAACACCTGGGATTCTTCCCTGCTATTAGCAAAGGGGTGGAATAATTAACAGTTTAAAAGGCAGGCACAAAGGTCAAATCACCCCTTCTGCTCCCATTCCTGACTCTTGTTGCCTTCCTGCTCCTGCTCCCAGTGGCTTCCGTATCCTGCTGCTGTTCTCTGCCCTCATGGCTTCTGCGCCCTGCTCTCGCCATATCCCCCCTGCACGGATCAACATGCAAGTAAAACCTGGGCATTTGTAATCTATAATGGGAAATTGTAGTCTATAAATCAGCCCTCTCTATCACCCTTCAGCCCATTATCCTCTACTGGGGACCCGTAGTCTGTTATTTTCTCACATTTCTCTTCTCTCCCTACCTTAATAAATTGCTGGCCTCACTCACCTGACATGCTCTGAAATTCATTTCTGCAGCATAAGTCAAGAACCTAGATTAAATCCGGTAACAATAGGGTCCCACCTGGGGGTGTTTAATATCCTCCGGACCTGGACTCCAGGTAGCCTACATCCTCTAGCTCGAGCATATCTACAAGTCAGGGTTTCTAACTGATCATCAACATGGTGAAGGCAATTGGTTAAGGAATCATTCGTTTTTGCTTGTGCTAGGCAGGCGCATATCCCTTCTAGCTTTAACTTTTCTTCTAAGCGGCACACAGAGGCCTTTGCCACTTGTTTTGCCTTGGTAGCCACCTGCAAAGCTCCTAACAGGCCAGGCTATAGTCGCCACTAGCTGACGGTCTCCCTTTTCCTTATTTAAGTGTAGCTGCTCTGCTACTTGCTGTAGCACTGCCAGCATACCTGCTGGGGTTTTTAGGACATCCCATATTCTCTCAGAGATCCCTGCTTGTCCAGGAGGGCAGCCACGCCTCCCCATATGGACATTATAGGCCAACCCAGGATTTCCCCCATAGATTATCCTTTCCATGAGCTCATGCCTGCTAATGCTGATGGTTCTTTGGTCTCCTGGCTCCTGGCTCACCAATTGTTGCAACCCAACTCCTGAAGGCCAGGAGTTGGTGTGGCCATGAGACCAAAGAATGCACCTGGCATTTAGTCAGGCATAAGCTTTTTGGGGACTTATGGACAGGAGAGAATCTCCGAAAGTGGCGATGCAGAGAATGAAGAAAGCAAACCACAAAGAGATAAGAAAACGAGGGGTTATATAAGGAGTTTCAGAACAGGGACATTCCATAGGGTATGAGAACAGAGTTTCTGCTAGGGTCACATGAAGCATACATACGGGGTCTGGTGATTTGTTCACTACGCTTATAGGAAGGATGTTTACCAAGGATGTTTACTGCTTTGGAAAGATTATAGTTTATGATACCGTCTATGCATTCTCTTCCCTCTGGGAGGGTTGTTAACCCTTAACTTATATCTAGGTCACACAGGCAGCTAGATGCTGAGAATTTAGGGAGCCTTCGGTCTCCAAAATATTGAATAATAGTGGTGAAAGTGAATATCCTTAACTTTTTCCTGATCCTAGGAGGTTCACCAAGTAAGATGTTAGCTGGGGGTTCCTCTTACATACCCTTTATCATGTTAAAGATGTTTTCTTCTATTCCTAGTCTTCTGAGTTTTTATCAAGAATGGGTGGTGGATTTTGTCAAAGGAGATGATCGTAGTTTTTTTTTCCTCCCCCTTTGTTTTATTAATGTGATGTGTTACATTAATTTTGATTTTCTTAGGTTAAATCACACTTGTAGTCTTGGGATACAGCCCACTTGATCATGGAATATAATTTTATTAGTGTGCTCTTGGATTCATTTGGCTAGTTTTTCATTGAGGATTATTGCATTTATATTCAGAATGGATATAGATCTGTAATTTTTCTTATCTTATTGTATCTTTATCTGGCTTATTAATGTAATGCTGTCCTCATAGGAAGAGTTAGTAAGTGTTCCCACCTCTTCTATTTTTTGGGTGAGTTTGAGCAAGGTTGCTGTTATTTCTTCCTGGAATGCAGGGTAAAATTCACCAATGAAGCCAGCTAGTCATGGGTTTTATTTGTTGGGAGGTTTTTGGTTAATAATTTAATCTATTAAATATTGGTTTGGATATTCTATTTCTTCTTTGACTGTGTAGGTAGTTTATGTTTTTTCTAGTATTTTGTCCATTTTATCAAAGTTTTCTAATTTGTTGCTGTACAGATCCATAGTATCTTCTAATAATCCTGTTTTTGTTTTTCTGTGGCTTCTGTAGTAAGGTTCCCTATTTCATATCTGATTTTAATTACTTATGTACTCTTTTTTCTGTCTCAATCTAGCTAAAGTTTTGTCAATTTTATTGATCTTATCAAAAAAACCAACTTTTGATTTTGCTGATTCTCTCTATTGATTTTTTATGCTCTATTTCATTTATCTTCTCTCTCTCTTTGTTATCTTCTTCCTTCTCACTTACTTTCATTGCTTTTCCTTTTATAGATCTTCCAGTTTGGAGGTGAGGGCTCTGATTTCAGCTCATTTTTCTTATGATTATATAAGCATTTAGCTACTCAACACTGCCTTTACTGCATCCCATAAGTTTAGGTATGTTGTGTTTTCATTTTCATTCAACTGAAGATTTTTCCAATTTCTCTTGTGATTTCTTCTGTGACTCATTTGTTGTTCAAGAGTATGCTGTTTAATTTCCATACATTTGGGAATTTTCCATTTATCCCTTTGTTATTGATTTCTAGTTTCAATCCATTGTAGTTGGAGAAGGTACATTGTATGATTTAAATATTTTGAAACCTCTTTTGTGACTTTACATGTGATGTATCCTGGAGAATGATCCAAGTGTACTAGAGAAAAATGAGCATTCTGCAGTTGTTGGGTGAAGCGTTCTATGTATGTCTGTTAATCTGGTTGGTTTAGAGTATTGCTCAAGTCTTCCATTTCCTTATTGCTCTTCTAAATAGAGGCTCTATCCATTATTTTAAAAATATTTTTTCTTTATTTTTAAAGGAACTTTAAATTAAATACATGTTATATCAGAAATATTTTTTCTTTATTTTTAAAGGAGCTTTAGATGTTATATCAAAATATAGGGGATTCCCATATACCTCACTCCTTCCCCATCCCATACTTTCCCCATTTACAACATCTTCCATTAGTGTGGTACATTTGTTAAAATTGACGAACACATATTAAAGCATTGCTACAAACCGCTTTGTACTGCACAATTTTATAGGTCTTGACAAAATGTATAATGGCAGTGAGATCTCCTGAGACACACATAAGCATAACCTCTGGAATGTCTTCCTGACTCACTTTGAAATCTCTTAGCCATAAAAACTCATTTGCATTTACTATTCTCCCTTTTGGTCTTGGTCTTTTTCCAAATACATCATTAGTTGACGCTTGGTATTAATCCATCGGTTCCAGGCATCCCTGTGAATCAAGTCCCACATCGCGGGGAAGGCAGTGAATTTATATGCTGAGTTTGCCTTAGAGAGAGGCCACATTTGAGCAACTAGGAGGCCATCAGGAGGTAACTCTTAGGCAATATATATTACCAGGCCAGGTTTTGATTTAACAAGAATAAGGTTCATAAATACAAGCATCAATATCAAGAGCCTGGCACATTGGTCTGCCCTCCTTTGCTAAGCACTGTCCATGTACTCCAGATATTCTTGCCACTCTGAGAGAATGTAGCAGGACTCACCAGGGTGGGAATTCAATATTCTGTCATTTACTATATGTGTTCTATCCTTTATTGAAAGTGGTATACTGAAGTTTGCTACTATTAATGTAGAACCATTTATTTCTCCCTTCTAACAATATTTGCTTCATATGTTTTAGGATTCTGCTGTTTGGTATATATATATATATATTTGTAATTGTTATGCCTTCTTGTTGAATTAACCTCTATCAATATATACTGACCTTCTTTGTCCCTTGCTATACTCTTTGACTAAAAGTCTATTTTATCTGATATTGGTATAGTTATCCAAGTTCTCCTTTGATTACTATTTGCATGGAATATTTTTCCATCGATTCACTTGTTTTTTTGAATTTAATGTACATCTCTTTTAAATAGCAAATAATTGGGTCATGCTTTTATATCCATTCTGCCAATCTCTGCCTTTTGACTGGAGAGTTTAATCCATATAAATTAAATTGCCTACTGTTTATGCAGTACTTTCTTCTGTCACTTTGCTATTTGGTTTTTGTAAGTCTTATATCTTTTTTGTCCTTCATGCTTCTATCAATGTCTACTTTGATATATACTTGATTTTTTTTTTTTGGTATTGTACCATTTTGAGTCTCTTCTCTTTCCTTCTGTATATATTTTTTCAGCTATTTTCTTTATGGTTATCCTAGGGCTTAAAGTTAGCATCCTAAATCTGTAACAATAACTTTTTATTTAATAGCATCTCACTTCCATAGCATACACAAACAATGTTCTTTTATCCTTCTTCCCCCCATATTTTTGTTATACTTGTTAACAAATTATATCTTTATAAATTATATGTACAAAACTTTATACTTATTATTAGCTTTAAGCAGAAATACAATGTAATAATACTGGCATTTATAATTATCCATATGTTTACCTTTACTAGAGATCACTATTTCTTTATGTCACTTTAAACAACTGTTTAGTGTCCTTTCCTTTCCATCTGAAGAACTTCCTTTAGTTTAGTTTCAATTTTATGGCATATTTAGTGGTGAATAATACCCTCAGCTTTTGTTTAACAGAGAATGTCATAATCTTTCATTTTTGAAAGGCAGTCTTTCACTGGATATTGTTTTCTTTCAGCACTTAAAAGAGTTCATCCCACTGCCTCCTTGACTCTATGGTTTCCAACACTTAATCTTATTGGGGTCCCTTTTACATAACATGTTGCCTTCTTTGCCTGTTTCAATCTGCTCTTTAACCTCCCCAGGGAACTTTTCATTTCATTTATCGTGGACTTCAACTCCAGTATTTCAGCTTGGTTCCTTTTAAAAATTTCAGTCTCTTTACAAAGATTCTCATATGATTCATTCAACCTTTTCCTGATGTCCTTTCATTCTTTTTCCTTGTTTTCCTTTATTGAAGATCATTTTTTTAAGTCTTTGTCCAGTATCCAAAATCTTTTGTTGTTGTTGTTGTTATTGATGTTTTCTGAATTCTTATCTTATTCATTTGGATAGGATGCCATTTCCTGTCTCTTTTTCTTGTAATATTTGTCTTATTATGTATGTTTTAATGTTTTAATTTGTTAACTTTGGAATTTATTCCCTGGGCTGTCTGTTCTTAAGTTTGCATCCAGCTGGTGATATGCGGAAATTTCCTTGAGTGCCAGGAGCTGACAAAAACAATGAAACCAATGCAAAAAACAAACAAACAAGCAAACAAAAAAACCCAACTTGAGTTGGCCTATGTTCTCCATCAGAATTTAATACTCCTAAAGATCAGTCCAAGGCAAAAGTGAAATGCAAGGTCCTCTCTTACTTTCCCGAGCCTGTCTTTCCCAGGGTTTGTGTTTGCTCTTGACCTTAGGAATTCCTTCAATTACAGGAATATGAATGTCCCCTTTACTCCCATGAAATAGACTCCCCTTCCCCATCCTGGGTGCTCTGTTGTATTTCTTAAAGCTGACAATCTTTTGCTCCAGACTGCTTTGACTTCATTGTTTCTTACTCTACTTTATCTGTTTACAAGGTGTTTCTTGCTATAGAGCACGTTCTGGGAGGGTGAGGCTGAGATGAGTGTCCTCCTTTAGTTTTTCAGACTGGCCCCTCATAAAATTGCACCCACATACAGCCACTCCAGTTTGCACTTTGCATTTAGGGGTTTCTCTGCTACCCCAGGAACAGGTCCTGAAACCCACAGTGGGAGTGCAGGCAGGCTTCACACTGCATCAGAGAGGGGTTAGAGAAGGACCAGCAAGGTTGTCCCAAGCTTCTACCATTCTTAAGGCTGCATTTTCTTGATTCAACACTCACCCAGTGACTTCAACCCTATTACCATTTTTTTTTTAGAGTTTTGAAGAAGATGGTTCTGCTCATGTTTACTGGTTATTCAAAGATTCTGTGGGGCAACAGCACCCTGGAGCATTTTACACTGCCATTTTGGTCAACCAGAAGTGCCCCATGGAGTCTTAAAAGGTAATTTCCATAAGTCAGTCATTGTTTACTCATGATACATTTCATGATTGTGTTTCCTTAGTTGCTAAATACACTATCAGTATGTACATAGTCCTTAAAATCAAAATAGATTTAGTATTTGCTTACTTTAAAATCATTTTACAAATATTAAAGAACAGGTAAAATATAGTGGAATATATATCATTTAGATGCAATATTTCTGAAAGTAAATTACTAAAAGTATAATTATTTGACATACCTTTGTCTTTTAAGTTATAACATTTATTAAAATTATCAATTAAAATTTTAATGATACATGATATACTCCAGATTTGTGCAAAAATTCTTTTCTCTTGTTCAAGGTGCCTACATCAAATTAAAAATACTTTATGACACATTGTATCATGAGGCTCTTATTTGACTATCATTATCTTTATACTTGCTAATGCCTTCTGGCCTTGAAAATTCTAGGAAGATTGAAGCCATGCCAGACTTTTAGAGTGGTAAGTTAAATACGGATGCAAATCCTTTGCCCCTACTACATGGAGAAATAGTCTATTTTTTCTACTCTTGAAACCAGATATGAACTTAATGACCAATAGAATGTAGCAGAAGTGACCTTTTATACCTACTGAAGCTGGGCCTTAAAAGCTCTATGACATTCACCTTTATCGTTTGAAATGCTTTCTCGTAGAGCCAGTCACAATGTAGAGATCTTACTACCTTGAACCTACCATGTTGTGAAGAAGCCAATACTCTACATGGCCTTTAGCATTTTGTGCTTAGACATGCTAATTTGAAATGGGAAGAATAATATCTGTTCTACCTATCTGATATTGTGAAGATAAGCTAAATGGTGAATGTGAGGACATTTTGAAAAATAAAAGTTTTTCTGCAAATATGTTATTGCTTTATTAGTATTTAAAAAATGTCACTTCATTTGTTTTGACAGTTTTATATTGGGAATGGAAACTAACTGAATGGATAATTAATGAAGAAGTCATGGGTGGAAAAAGTCAAATGTATCACGAAGCAATGGTTACAATATGTTTTATGTGTGTGTACCTCATGTGTTGATTAAAAATCTGTAGAAATCTTTTACATTAAAGACCTTTATAAAAATTCTAAATCAAACCAGTATTCTGCATGATTCACTAGGGAAACTTTACCTTCCATTCTTTTATTTACTTTTTGCCTCCCTCTATATTTCAAATCCCTGGGTCAGCACAACTTTATTATTGTCCATCTATAACTGTACTTGTCACTCTGGTTTTATACGTTTGTATGTTTTTCATTCTCATGAATCTTATTGCTCTGGGCATATATACGTGCTGTAGGTTACCAGCTTAAAAAGTAATGTTTAAAGTTTTTAATTGAAAACAAAGAAGTATAATCAAAGCATAGCTAAAAATGTCAGTTGCTACCTGGAGTTCATTACCTCAGTACTTCATCCTAATAACAGCTCTTTTTTTTTAAATAGCAGTGAATCCCTCTTGATCTTCAAAACCTCAGACACAGATGTTTGGAAGTTATTTTTGACTGCACTACAATCCTGAGTTACCATTTCTGTTTACTGTGCAGGCTAATTTACAAAGGTAGTTCAACTCTGGTCAAAGCTATGCTGGTGTAGGTAACATTGATCCTATAATAGTTGTTTTTAAATAACAGAAACCAATTTGAGTTTAAGAAAGAGAAAAGCTTTATTTGAATGATCCAAAGAAGCAAAGAGTCAAAATATAGGCAGATCTCATAATGTATCTAGAATAAGAAATGGAAATACACCAGGAACTGAAGATGTTCTCATTTATGATTCTTAAAGTTTATGTAGTTTATTATTCTTTCTCTGTAACCTGTTTTTTCCTGCAACTTGGTCCAAGTGCTGGATGCAAATTATACTACAGTGCACAAGTTTTAGATCCTCTTTTTATAAGAAACCAGCACATATTAAAGTATCTCTTTGAAACCACAATATTTTCAAATCCTAGGGAACGATTCCTATTGTTTTGGGTCAGTTAAGGATTTCTTGTGCAGTTATTTGTTATGATGAGGTCGGAACCCACTGTACCAGTACCAACGCTGAGAGTCCATTTTCTGTGATTTAGAGGGAGGGGCATGGATTCAATAGAAAAGTGGTATTATTGGCTTGATTTTATCAGAAAACTTAACAGTGTGTCCTACTGATCACTATTAGTAGTCAAGACCTAGAACCATCCCTGTTTGTCTTGTATCAGAATCTCCTTTGACTCTATTATTATGATGATGATATTTCTGATGCATTCTTCCTTTATCACTAAGGTTCCATTCAGAGAGAAGTGATCTCTTTGATTTCTAGCTGAGAAAGCATGTAATTAAATAATATCCTTAGGATCATTCTGTTTTCCTGCCTTATCATGAAATCAGAAAGAAAGGTCTTCTGAAGGAGAATTAAAGAAAATGCTGATAAAAAGCAAATGATAGTGTGACTTTGCCTAAAGAAGAATCTTCTTTCTACAAAATTAATGAATGTAATATATTGGAGAACTATGACAGGAAAACTAACTAAGCATTGTAAATGCTACAATGTAAAATATTTTTTGTTGGTCTATTCCAAATAAAAATTGGAATCATTAGATTATTTTCCATTTTTGTTGTTTCGTTATCATTAGCAGCATAATCTTCATCATCATACTCATTATCATCATTTGTGGATTTAATAGTGTGTCATGAGCAACACAGAAACTAGATATAACTAGACTCTTAAAATTATCTAGAAATTAAGACTTCTGCTTTAAACTTTTATCAAAGCATACTAACATTAAAAAATGTAAAAACAAAACAAAACAAAACAAGTGAAACATTTAAGTATAAGGTGAAAAAAGTTCAGAGGTTATGTTATTCTTACTAAACACCAAAGCAAGCTATAGTATTTCAATATTTTTATTTTAATCTTTTTTCACATTCCTCTACTTTTGTATGCATTTTAAGGGAAAGTTTACAGTCAATGAGAATAACAGTAGAGGAAAGAATAATACAAAATATCAATTATAAGAACTTTAGTTATAAGAAGTAGCTAAAAATACACCACCTTATAATTGAGAGCCACCTTAAGGAAACACCTGGTATTAGTCTGTCAAAAATTCTATCATATTTTATTTGTACAAAGTAGCATACACTTTTGATTCAGTTAGTTTTCATTTATAAATACATAGATATTTGAGAAAATAAAAATGCAATTCAAAAAACAAAACAAAAAACAAACAGCATATACCTGGTAATATTTGGAATGCAACATCATTAGGAATAAGATGATTAAAATTGAAGATAACACTGATTGTATTCCTCATTGTATCCAATAGAAAAGCAATTTACTCCTAGGAAATGGACTAATATATATGTTTGATAAAATAACGACTTACAAATTACCTGCTTCTCTGTAGTCAATGGTAGAGATCACTTCCAATTTTTGGATAGAAAATATTTTTAGAAACTATTTTGTAAACAAATAAATATCATGCAAACCAGAGTTGTTTTATTAGAATAGTACCATAGTATCATATCATAAATTAACAAGACAAACAATGCATTAGTTTATTTAACCAGTATTTCTGATCACCTAATACTTCTAAATCAATTTAAAATCCTAGCCAGTAATCAAGTATGAAAGACATACAACATATATGACCCACTGTGAAAAAACAAAATAATACATGTGTACCCTTTATAAGATTAGCAAATAAGTGCTACAATACTGGTTCAAATTCTGGTCCAAGGCTCAGACTGAGGTGCCAATTGAGAAGAAGCACTTGGGAGGCTCGATCATAAAGCCGTTTCACAGGAAATCTGTGCATCAGCATTCACAGTCAGCCCCTATGTTCTTCAGTGAAGCAAGTTGTTTAACATTGGGCATTGGTATATAAGGTTAATGAGTAAAGTTGGAGAATCCTTATGTAGGGTGTTATAAGCTGTAGTAGCCATTAATATGATGGAATTATTTGGTAATGTTTTTCAAAGGAATTCATATATAATTTTTTTTAATTCAGTATTTAAAATTAGGATATTATTTCAGGAAATAACATTCTTTGTAAAATTATAGAATGATCTAGTACTAAGCTGACAGCATATGACTCTTTAAAGTATCTCTTGACCTTGAGTTATAAGTAACCAAAATTAACATTATAGATTAAGTCATTTATTGTTTAGATGGCAGACTTGCCAGAGAGGAAATTTACAAGGTTTGTCTGCTGTATGGGAATGGAAAGAAACCAAAATTAGTTAAAAGAAATATAGTTATTTGAGTATATTCAAATAAATCCAAATTTATTTGGTATAAGTTACTAAGACTTGAAGAAATAGTAGACAAAATTCATGAATAATGAAATTGTTTCCATTTTTTGGACCACAGGAGTGAGGTAAATCAATAAGACAATAGGAATTTAGTTACTACAGTAGTAGAACTAACATAGAAGCAAATGTTGAACATGCTAATGTATTCTGATGGTTGTTGACCTCATGGCCTTAAGATAGTGAAATGCAAATGAATTACCCAGAAAATGTAGGAGAGCAGTTCTTTGACTATCTCACTCTCTTTGTTAAGAGCTCTAGAGAAAATTTTGAGAAACTGTTAAGACAAAGACAAATGGGTAAGGTCATAAAATATTAATTTGAGCTAAAAGTATAAGAACTACCTTGAGTCTATGTTACTGAGAAATTCTGCATTTGGAGAATCTATCTTTTGTTCATATACTCTGATCAAGCTATTGTTGATATTATATATGATTACCTATACACATTATCATTCATGTTGTATATTTTAACATCAATGCCTGGAAAAATAATCCTTGATCTGAGAAATTTCTGATGCTCATTTTCCTTTTTTCCTATGTAAGTTGTCCTGGATCCTGAAAAATTTAAGTAGCTAATTACTTAGATTGTCCTCCTTATTCTTTTTATCATCCAGGGTTCAGCAGACACAGGTTAGTGGCAAAAGAACTAAGTAAGTGTGTATAGTATTAAGTACTCCTATGATTAAAACAAAACACTGACTTTTCTACAATAATTATAATTCTTTGTGGAAGCCCAACTTCCATGATATGGAAGACATGATCCCTGTACTCATTAAGTTTACGTTTGGTATGGAAAAGAAAATGTGCACCCAGGACTTTCATAAAAGGTCAAGAGAGAGTAAAAGCATAGAGGCACCATAAAATCTTATAAGATTTCGGAGACAGTATTGTGTTTTCACTTGAAGTAAAAGTTTCCATTGATCAAAGATGTCTTTACAGTGAGGTTAAGATTGAACTAGGAGAAGTTGAATGATAGAATAAATTTGCATTTGGGAAAAAAGAGGGAAGGATTAGGAGAAGAATTTTTCTTAGAAGTAAATCATGCAATTAAAAACACAGGCACTAGAGACTGGAGTCACAGGATTGCTTTGTTTACCAAACATATCAATTTGGGAAGAGACAGAGAGGATTGAGAAAATTAATGTCGTAAGGAAAACCTCTGATAGTTTCTGAACTACTGAAGTAACCTGAGCTAAAGAAAACTTTTCTGTTTATGAAGAGATTTTTATGATGTCCATCCTCTACCTGCCTAATGTCTAAGTTGGAGGAGGATAAAGTTCACAGGAAACTGTGCAACAAATAGGATAGCACTGTTCTAAGAAATATACACTTCACTGATGAAATCCACGCTTTGCTGTAACAAAAGTACTTGAAATTAATATTTTCCTACTCTAGAATTAAAATGAGATTAATAAATCCTATTTCCTATGATATAATTTTATAATTTCTATGTATTTCCTACTAATTTAAAATTTGCATTGTTTCACAATATGACTCAGGAAAACAGAAAATGCTTCAAATCCTTGATGAGGATAATTATTCAGACTCCATGCACTGTTAAGAGATTAACATGGGAAATTATTAACTGTTGTCATGAAATAGTTTTGTTTCTGGAGGTACTTCTGTAAACGTAAGTTTGTCTAGAATTATTTTGCCATGTTCTCATTCTGGGTGAGTCAGTTCACTAATCATCATTATGGAAGCAAAATATGGTTACAAATGAGATTGTTTTAGAAATAGAGATTTAGTAGAGTCAGTGAATGGCTATCCTCTATTCAACTTGCAGTTTGCATTTTCTTCTAATGACAAAATTTACTGGATAGAGAAAGAAAAGCAAACATAGTATTTTTAAATTTGTATATTTTAAATTAAAAACAGAATTTGTAAACCTTCTGAATGAGATTTATTTTTTAACAAGTCATAGATGTCCAAAAGCAAGACTTGCAGTAAGCTAAGTAGATAAGAGCATATTTTATCTAGAGTGTATTACAAGGGACAAGGATTTTTGAAACTGTTGGTTTATGAAGCTGTCTGGATTGCTAGTTATCATTTCATGGTGTAACACTAACATTTTGATTAACAGGTATCACCTCCTTGGGTTTCGTTAGCTCTGAATGGTATACCTCCTTTCATAAACCCCAGTCCATTGGTCTTTTATTTTTTAAAGCCATCCTGTCAACTATATATTTCATACCTTATAGCTGATGTTTATATCTGGAATATATTGAATATTGATTATCTTTTAGGGGAGCTTCATTTATTATAAGCCACGCATTAATATTAACACAATCCACCTAAGGGTGTAGTTTTTGTGGTCCAAGGAGATGTCTTTCAAAGTAGGTATGCGGACAGTGTCAACTCACCCTAGACTGTCTCCCTCCTCTATCCTTATCACTAATTAAGCTTTCTAATCCCTACAATTCTGAGATAAAAATGAATTAATTTGATGAATAACATTTTCTCCTAATGTGAGATTATAGGTAATCTTGCTTTGCACACACTGAGCACTTTATTTTCTTTTCGTTATTGTGTTATACCTGTCATATTATACTTTACACCTCAATTACCTCCATATTAAAATGCATATAATATTATCTTTATTATTTTTCACAGAGAAAGAATGCATACCCCCTTTGCCCCCTTCCCCCCACCCCTTTTTAAAAGAATATCTGTTCTGGAAGCCTTTGGGAGAGGTAAGTCATCTTATAATTCCCCATATACCATTATCAGCAGGTATCTAAGAGGAATTATACTGCTTAGTTTTTCAACAATATCCTTTCATTATGTATATAATTTATCCTTACCACTACCAAAGTCCTCGTATTCTCTTTCCTTTCTATCTTTGCTTATGGTAGTGAGGGTTTCTCCAATGCATAAATCGGGGATATATTATTTTTTTGGTTCTGATATAGCTTTATAGCGCTGCTGTCTTCTAAACCCCATCTGTGAGTATAGTGTCCTTACATGAGGTAATGGAGAATGATTTGCTTCAAAATATGACAAGACTCTACTATCTGGTATCCATAGGAAGTGCTGATAAAGCCATAAAGATTAATCCAGCAGGGTAAAATGATTAATTATCCATTATGTTATTTTTTTAACATCAGTCTTGGTGCCTGTGTTAATTCCGGCATTTAAAGCTGCGTGATATTTGACAAGTTACTTTGTTTCTCTACCTTTGTTTCCTCATCTACAAAATGAGCACAATAATGACTTTCCTCACGTTATTCTAAAGATTATTAATCTCTCACTATACCTTAATTCTGCCTATTAATCCTGCCCTGTTTCTGTGGCTCAGTGTTCCACTCTTCCAGATGACTATTTCATTGTTCTTTTTTTTTAATCCTCAAACATCCAACATCTTTAACCCCTCCACACGCAGAGCTGCTGACCTTGCTTCTTCGTTCACTAAGAAAATAAAAACAATCAGAAGAGAATTTCAGCAAGCCTCAAGCATCACAAGTATCCTCACTTAGTTGAATTTTTTCTCTTATATGCTACCTTCTTCCCTCAAATATGTACGAGTTGTCTCTTAACAGAGGCCAGAGGCCAACCACATCATTTGTGCACTAGATTATCCCCTCTTTCATTCCCAAGGATATTGTGACAAATTTCCCATTTTTTCCTGAATTATCATGGTTTTTTTCCCTTTCCATTAGAACTTTTGCATTAACAAATAAGCAGGTTACATTTTTTCTACTTAAAAACAAAATCTTCTTGTGACCTGATGCTCCTTCCAGTTACTGCCTCGTTTCTTTCTTTCCTTTTCCTCCTTGAAAGAGATTTCTGTACTTCTTGTCTCCATAAATTGTTTCCCATTCACTCAGCCAAACTACCAAAATTGTTTCATCAAAGTCACAAATAACCATTACTTTTCTGAATCTATTGTCCAATTGCTCCTTTAAATATTTTATTCATTCAATTTTCTGAATATCACATTCTCCTGGAGTTTCTTCTACCTGCCTTTTCTGAGTATTTTGCTGGTGTGATGGTTGGTTTTATGTGTCAATTAGGTTATAATAGCCAGTTATTTAATCAAATAGGAGTCTAGGTGGCAATGTAAAGGTATTTTGTAGATGTGATTAACATCTATAATCAGTTGACTTTAAGTAGAGGAGTTTTCCTCAATAATGTGGGTGAGCCTCATCACTCAGGTGAAGAGTCTTCATAACAACAATCGAGGTTTCCCAGAGGACAAGAAGGCCTTCCTCAAAGTTGTAACATGAACTCCTGCCTTAGTTTTCTGCCTTACAGAATTTAGACTTGCTCCCATAATCATATGAGCCAATTCCTTAAACTATATATAGATAGATAGATAGATAGATTAAACATTGCAGTATATAGGATTTCATTTTGACTTTGAAAAGAGTAAAACAAATTTTATAGTGCAAGATTAAATTTGCTAAAATTTATTTCCAGTCTTTATTATATAACATCAATGACTACAGTGAGAAATCTTTGTGGTTCAAAAATATTCTGTTTATGAAATATTTAAATGAAGCTTTCAGTTTAAAGAAAAAGTGTTATGACCTAGTTTTTCTTTAGACAAGGCTTCCTATAAAGATTTTTTCAACACTGTTATTTACCAGCTTTTGCATATATATAAATAAAATTTTATGAAATTGGACATTCTGTTGCTATTAAGAAAAACCAAAGATATTTTGAGAAAACAACTTTTAGTTGAAAAGAAAACATATTATAGCATGTTTTAAAACGTGTCTCCATCAGAAAGGAAACAAAAATATTTCCACTAAGTATTAGATTTAGAGAGAAGTCTTAGAAGGTCCAACATTGAAACATGCAGATTCTAAAGGTAATGAGTAAGAACTGTGGGGAAAAACGTTTTTTTACTTGGTGTATGTACATTGTGGTTAGAGAATTTTCTGCATTGTATTACCACAATATCCCAGCTAGAAACTGGAAAAAAAAGCTTTTCCAAGAGTTTCTTCCTGGTGTCTTTTTGTTAAAGCATAATTATATTTTCTCAATAGGTAAGGACATTTTCAAAGTTATCTTGACACTTTTTTGTTTAGCAGAAGAGGGGGGAGTAGAAGGAACTATGACTTGCTGATACTTCACATCTCTAATTTTCAAAGAAGAGTATGCATGATGGCTCTATTAGAAAATAAATAAATTGAGCCATTTTATAGAGAAAATAAAATGACAAAATTGAATACAAAAATATAAACATATGTAACTGTAATTTTAATCATTTAACCGGGAAGTTTAGTCAGTGTTCAAAAGCCTGTGCACTAAAAAGTACTAGTCACAAAAAATTTTATACTGCATTTTACTAAACCTTCCAGAAAGTGAGTTGCCATATCTTATAGCATTTTTGCTGAGTACAAATAGTGGAAAACCTCTCACATATTTTTAAAGTTGATAGCAATACCCCAGGAAGGTCTACAAAAAATGTTTACACAAGTCATCAAAGTGTAAATTAAATAATACATTGCGACCAAGTAAGTTTTAAACCAAAAGAGTATGAATGGTATAACATTAAGAAAACTATTAAAATATATATATGAATATTAAGAGAATGCTACTGTATGTTCATATTGAAAACTTGTAGTATACGCAAATGGAAGTGATTTTTGTGACCTCTGGTTATATTATTTAATGTTGACTTATCAGAACCATTCTGCTTAAAAATTAGGTTTAAGGCAATTACCAGCGCCTCTATTCAATATTTTTTGTTGATTCTAGTCAAGAAGATAAAATAAGAAAACAATAATAGCATAAATGTTAGTAAGAAAAATTATAATTTTCAAAAGATATGATTATGCACTCAATATAACCATTGTCTACATCGAAGATTACTATAAATAATATCTTTGTAAAAGTGCACACATACTAAAATATCACTGTACAAAAATTTTTAAAAATCAAACATCTCTTTTTGTTTCTTCCTTATTGCTGAGAAATCAACTTCTGATTCTGTTGTAACTGAATTAAGCTTTACCTTTTTATAGCATGAGGTTTGGACCTACAAATCGATTTTATATAGCTAGAAGTATACGTTTCCTTGCTGCCTTAATTGTATGTTTCACAGTTTGAAGCTGTAGTCATACTTTTCTATTTGAAATTGTTTAATACATATATCGGTTTGTTTTGTGATGTTTCTAACTTTTTATTAAATCTAAATATTGATGAAGGAGATCCTTATATCTTTAGCAGGAATTTTTTAAAAATTATTTTGGATCAGTGTCTTTTTCCATTTCCTTTAACTGGAAAATCTGAGTGATTTTATTTCATCTTTTGAGGTACACTGAAAAGTTTAATCGTTCCTATTTATACTTGAAGGTTTTACTGTTGTTATACTGATTGCTTAAATTTTTTCATGGTTCATAACTGTCCTAAACGCAAGAAGATAGACAATCATCACCTTATAAAATAGATAAAATTTTACAATAGTCTACTTTGTAATCTATTTAGGGATATTATTGGGTGTTAATATTAGTGTTGAGCTTATAAAGATAATGTGTTGAGCTGGAAGGAGCACTGCATGGGTCTCAGGAGCCCTGCCCACAATTCTTCATTCTTTTTTGACCTTATCTAAATTACCCTAATATTTCTGAAACTTAGTTGATATCTATCTCTGAAATTATTTTGGAGACATATGGTTTCTTTGATAGCAAGTACATGGTTGAAAATTTAAAATATGCATTAAAATAAAATGGAATTTTCTAGATGCCATTATATTTATACGTAGCTCTTTCTAAATATACAGATTGAAAACTATGCAAGTACAAAAACAAAAGCAAAAATACCCCACAAAAAACAATGAAACTACAAACTTGTCAACCTAAAAAAGAACAAAATAACTGCACTTTGCCTACAAGATCATTTTCCCAGCCTATCTTATTGATTTTTAAAAAAATTTTAGAAGCATCATTTCCACAGTCATTTCTTTTATAATTACATGGTGTTTAAGCCTTTGCTTGCATTCAGTAAATCCAGAGTAGAAATTTCTATTTGTTCATCCATTTGTTCATTCAGTTGTATTCAACTAGAAGAGAAGCAACTTCCTCTCCGTTACGCCCTAGTGGGCACTGTTTGGCAGGTGTTTTTCAACAATCTTCACCTTATTCCTAAAAGAATCAGGCATTCTCTGGGCAGGTAAAAGCTAGTGAATCAACTATAGTGTTAATCAATAAAAGTAATCAGCCTCTGAAGCAAAACTTGTCTATTGCAATACCTTAACAACTAACTCTTAGGTGGACTTTAAAATGCAGTTTAGAGAGTAAACACAGAGCTGTTCTGCTACACTAATTGCTTTCCACTTTGCTTCAGTAACATTAGAATTTTAGATACGATTAGAGTTTGCACAGATTCTTTAAGAGCATGTTCACTGATGAATATGAAAAGAATGTTGAAAAGAATGAAAAAGCAATGGAAATCAGTGGGAAAACAATTTTTAGTCAGTGTGATGTAAACCATACAAAGAAAGTTCTGTATAATTCCAAATATTGCACTTTTTACCTGGAATAAAAGCTTACTTTTGTGATTTATGTGCCATTCAAAGTTTTATCCCAACTTCTTTCTCACCTTCAATCAAATATATATTTAATGATATAAACTGTTTTTATTTTTAGAATTTATTGGGTTGAATTTTTTCACATCTTATGCTCTATGCTTTATATTTTAAAATTAATTACAAAAGTTGCTTAAAGTAGTAGAAACCCTAGAACAACATTTTTAACATTAAAACAATTAAATAAAGAAGTAGAAGGCTTAGAACACATACATGTTGGGAATGGTTAAGGAGAAGGAAATTATAACCAAATATTGCAAAAGCTACACTGAAATCATGTAATAATGAATGAATTGAAGTACATTTTAGCTGGTTTTGAAAATATTTTTATTATTAAAGTAATGCAAACATTTTAAGCAATTTTCTGATGAAATATGCTTCTGTGATTCTATTAAATATAAAAATGTTAATGAAAAGGTATTTATAAACTTTAAATCTATACAAATCACAAATATAATTATAATTATTGTATCTTAAATTTATAATAGTATTCACTTCATAAAAATATCATTAACTGTGGCAGTTTGATATTATTTATGAATTCCAAAAAGAGATGTTGAATGTTTATAAACTAGTCTGTTCCTCTGGGGGTGTTAACCCTTTGATTGCATTAAATTCAGCTGAGATATCTGATTATGTTAAGATTAGGGTTTTGATTCAACCACATCATTAGAATATGACTCTACATTCAGCCCCAGCCTCCTTTGTGGGCTGATAAAGAAGACTATCACATGGAAGACACACGAGAACATAGGAAAAAAATACACGGCAGAGGAGAGAACATAGTTTTGATGCTGGAGCCCCAGAGAGATGAGACTGATGTCTACAGATGACCTTGTGAAGAGAACAGAACAGTTGAGTCCAGAAAGAAATGAGCCCCGGGAAGAGAGACAAGCCCTATACCAGCCTACAG
>JAQZBX010006792.1:0-23959 GCA_029593785.1 Cabassous unicinctus | reverse complement strand
ATTTCTGGTACTTTGTGTCATCTCCCCTTTGGCCAACTAACACAGTAACATACAAAGATCTATATTACATCTCTAAATATTACAAAGCCAAACAAGGAATAATAATAGTAATAACAGTAATAAAAATATCAATAACAATAACTGTGACAACAACCAAATAACAGCTTTTACTATTTGTTTACTATTTAGCAATCATATATTATTTAGTGTATAACATATAGTCTATAGTCTATACAGTGTGTCTGTAAGTAGCCCTCTTATATTTGAATAACAAACCAAAACAGGGTATATTTATTTGGCAGTTTTCATCATCTGAGCATTGCCTTAAATATATAAACCCATGGAAAGCTGCAAATGTATTGAAGATTACAGCATTTAATATGAACTAAGAGTCATTTTTGGGAAGAGTGATATAAATTTGTAAGGACTTATGTTATTAGCTGCTTAAACAGCAGTCTGAAAGAAGCACTGGAGTAGCAGAATCACTAGTGTTAACCTTTACGTTTGGTTCTTGCATGTGAGAAACAGGGTGATGCAGCTCACCTGCTGTAACTTCATTACCTTCCTTGTTATGGACTAATTGCTAGGGTAATGCTATTAAATAGTATCAAACTCAGGAAGGGAATTGGAGTACTAGAGGCAAAAACACGTATGTGACTTGTTAGATTAAGACCTACTGATAAATGAAATTCAGTTGTTCCTTGGAATTAATTTTTAAGTTAATATAACAAGGAAGGATTCAGTTTCATGACTTATTTTTCTACTTTAAGGATATATACAGAAATTGATTATATAAGTGTAGTCTTACATGTTCAAGTTTAATATTTCATACCTATCATTTATTACAGTTTCCCCAGCAATGACTCAATCCATGAGGTTCATTTTCTTACTCTTTGGACAACTATACATGTCAGGCTACAGGTTTCTAGAAAAACGGTCTGTAAAAATATTCTTCCAGAGAGACTAAAGTTTATCAGAAAATTATTTACAGTTTAGATTGCCAAGCATTTGTTTTATGGTTATATACTCCTCAAAAACAAGCTCTTTTAAAGTATAATTTTAAAGTATGCTCTTTCACTCTTTAATATGTTATAAAGCCTTTTTTGAAATGAGGGTAATGGGTTTAATTCCTCATCTCTGCTGAAGTGATCATAAAACTTTCACTTAACAAAATGTACTTCAGCTTTTTCTGGCAATTCCCAGGGATTAAGAAATGTGCCCAGAAAATAGTCTAATCATGATCATTTTTCTTACTGAATTTCTTTTCACACATTTAACCATTTAGAATAGCTAAGTATCACTTATTTATGTTAGTGTATGGTTTTTAATACCCTAACAGGTAGTATTTTAGCAGTTTTCACTGTAGAAGGCTACTCTGTGCCACCTGGAACTTGTAAATCATCAGCTGCTTTCAACATGAATTGGACAATCAGCATCCAGGGTCACAGGGTGATAAGCTTAATTATAAGATTTAAACTTGTATTTTGAGACCAATAATTTTTGTCTTGATTGCTAAACTTTGCAAAAGCAAGCTGTCTTCCCTCCCCCCGCAGCAAATGAGTTAGGTATTTGCTGTTTCAATTGCATGACTGAATGAAGAACCTGGGGGCTTCTTCGAAGTCAATAATACAAGTGTTAATAACCAATCTTTAAGCCTCCAACAGTACTGTTAAATGCCAGTAAATGATGAAAATTGCAGGCTTATTTATTCTGGGAAAGCAGTCTACTAAGGCTAAATCCTATCTGTCATTTATTTAAAAATCAAAATCTTTTTTCAAAACTTCAGTGTATGAAATGAAACTGAAAAGAAAAGCTCTAAATAATGCAAATACCCCCCTGAAATTTATGAAAATAATTTATTCCTTTAATTTCATCTCCTGTATCAGCAATTAAAGCAATATAAGTGAAAGAGTGAAATTTTCTAAGACTTTCATATCAATTGTTAGTAATCTCTTCCCAAACAAATTTCTTAAGTTCAATAGTCTGATATCCATATCCTTTATCCACAATAGTATTTAATTTATTCATTTGTCATTATATCATACACCTTTGGAGTAACTAAAATGTAAATTACAAATAAAAAGGAGGATACACTGGAAGGAAAACAATTTTTGTAGTGTTCAATTTATGCCTCTTATAATAAATATTATTTATTTTAAATTGTAATTTACTTTAAATTCAAGCAATTTCAAGTAAAATGAAAATCAGAAAATGTATTGGACACATTAGATTTATAATTGAAATTTCTTCTAAAATTTTAAAATGTATAAGTGTTTAATTAACACACTTATACATTTGTGTTAATAGTCAAAGAATTAGTGTAATCAGAACATAATGAAGGAAATTGTTTCAAGTTAGTGGATTGAAAATTAGTTGATAGGCAACCTACCTCTTATTTCTAAGTGATAAAAGCTTTTAGTGAACCAAAAAATTATGAGGAATCTCTGAAAGATGGAAAGTGGATTAAATATTACTGAAGATGTTAACCAAATTATAATATTTCTTAGGGAAGAAATATTGGAAAAATATGACTGTTATAGGAAGTGAAGGATAATTGTATTCATTTACTAGTTTCTATACTCAAGAACAAAGATTTAGTACAGTAACCGTGACAAAGATGTTATGAATAAATATTATCAATATCCTCAGTGAAATTTATGACTAAACCTCTCACCAATTGTATTATAAAACCTAGATTAAAAAAATAAAATCTGTGTTAAATCATCAGTAAACTTGTAAGGCAGCCATAAATCAAGAAGCTAAGTACTAACTAGCTGCCAGGATTTGAGACCATATGAGCTTGGAGAAAAGAACTATAAAAACATGCATAAGCCTTATATATCATAAGCATTATGCATTGCCCTATCCCTAAACTTCAAGTGAGCAGACAAACAAAACAAAAAGCGTAAGCTCAGTGACTAAAAAATTAATCAGTAAATTCTTCAATGTCAAGTTATTGGGGAAAAAAAACATTGGAGTTCAGGTCAGCTAATGAAAAGGAGCTCTGGTACATACATCAGGCTTTCATTTGAAATTTCATCTTAACCTCATTTTAACAGTCTGTACAGAATGAAAAAATAGCCTTACTGAATTAAGATAATTCACTTTTATTTTTTACTACCTCATGAAATGAGAGAATATATTTTCATTCCCAAAACAGTGTGTAATCCAAAATACCAGACATGCCATATATGAAAACAGTTATTTAAAAACCAAGATAGATGTCAAATATTATAGACATATTCAAAGCAGATCAAGATATTGAAGCTATAATAATTTTAATGTAATTGTAATTAATAGCCTTGAGAAGATTAATGAAAAAATTGGGAATATTGCTAAAGAACTAGAATCATTTAAAAAATAACAAAATGAAAATCTTAAATATGAAAAATAGAATCACTGATTTTATAAATTTTTATAAATGCAAAAGATGGATTCACCATAGACAATAGAATTATTATATTGGAAGTTCAGTAGATAAAGAATTGAAGCAAGAGAGCAAAACCAGTGTAAACTGAGGGAAAAATTAAGACACATGTAGGAAAAATTAGAAGATCTACCAAGTGTATAAGTGGAGTTCCAGAGAGTGGAGAAATAAAATGGGACAGAAGCAATACTTCAATGGATAATTATTGAATATTTTCCAAAATTGAAAAAGGATTTCAAGTCACAGATTCAAGAAGCTCTGGCTCTTTGAAATTCAAGCAAGATGAGAAAAATTACATCTTGCCACATAAGAGCAAAACTGCTTATAATGAAAGACAAAGGGAAAATTCTTATAACTACCCATAAAAGTTATATATCAACTTTAAAAACAATAAAAATTTTTAAAAATAAAAGAAGACAATGATATATTTCTGTAAATTCCAGACAGAAAATAAGTATTATGCATAGTTTTATGTTCAACATTTTTAAAAATGAAGGTGAGAGAACTTCTGATTTCAGCTCAAAGTTGCAGAGTTGCAGAGTTGCAGAAAGCATCACTCTCACACTTAACAACACACAAAAAATGAACAAACTGCAAATTAATAACTTTTCTTGAACTTATTTGAGAACTAGGGTGGCTGGCAAACATATAACCTGAAATATGAGAGAGACATGTGCCCGCAGGAAGAAGCAGGATCTGAACAATTACGTATGTGGAGCAGACACCACTATATGCCATATAAGCCAGAAAGAAGATTGAGGTAGAAAAAATAAAGGAATTACTAAAGGCTGGTGGTAATGGGGTTTGCAAACTCTTCCATTTTAATACTTCAGGAACCCCAACAGTATCTTTCAGGCAAGGTTGGAGAGAATCCTAACAAAAATTCTCTCATACTGCTGGCTGCTGGAGGAAAACAAAAGTAACTGACAGTCATTATACAGATTTCCCTTACCCATGGAACAAACGCCGTAATCTCTGGGGGGTGGAGGGGAGGAAATGATGGAGATCAAGAAACCTTACTTTGAGGGTACTGATGGTGGAAACACATTGCAGTGGAGGGTGGAAAACAGGAACAAAGCCATAACTCCTAGACCTATACTCGCTAATGAACAAAAACCTTAAATTGCAGGGATAAAGACATCTGTATTAGTCAGCCAAAGGGGTACTAATGTGAAATACCAGAAATGGGTTGGTCTTTATAAAGGGTATTTATTTGGGGTAGAAATCCACAGTTACCAGGCCATAAAGCGTAAGTTTCTTCTCTCACCAAAGTCCATTGCCACGTGTTGGAGCAAGACAGCTGTGGACATTTGCCAGGGTTCAGGCTTCTTGGGTTCCTCTCTTCCCAGGGCTGTGTTTCTCTCCGGGCTTAGCTCCTCTGTTTCCTCCACAAGGTCAGCTGTAGACTATCAGGTGAACGGCTCGCTTCTCTTCTCCTGGGGCCTTCTCTCCGACATCAAAACTCCAACTTCAGAACTGCTGCAACTCTGTTCTTTGTGATGTCTTTTATATTTTCTTCCCCCACCCATCAAGGGGTGGGGCTAACGTCCTACTGACATGGCCCAGTGAACGCCCTAATCATAACTTAATCATGCCCAGGTCAACAGATCAGTTTACAAGCATGATCCAATTATATTTTTGGAATTCATAATTACATCAAATTGCCAAATGGCTACAACATCTAAACTCTATCCTGAAGGCATGGGTTGAGAAAAGCAACTAAAGATGGAGGAGAGAGAAAACTTATAAAAAATAGCTCTTCTTCTGGAGAAAAGTTAGGAATATATGCAGAATCAAGCATTATATCTTGAGGAGGGACAGGAACAATAGTGAATGCTACACACCCAAGATCCAGTTACATAGTGTATATCTAAGACCGAGTTTTAGTCAGAATATAAGAAAAAGATCCCACCTACCACCCACCACGATATTAATAAGCATCAAATAAAAATAATTGTAATATAACAAAAAGAGCTACAAGAGACAAAGTCTTTCTGGGGAGCTGTACAATGGGAAGACCCAAATCCAAGGGGAAAGATAAATGCAAGATAACACAAAGAGCAATTTTAAGTCTCTGGTGCACTTCATATAACCATAACAACAAATTTAAAACACAGCCAACCTCCTGACAACATTAATAAAAACTATCTTACTAAAGGACTAGCAGAAGGAAAGGTGTGTTTATCTCCAAGCATAAAACTGCTTTTCCTTAGTATCTGCTGTCCTATGCATGTTCTATTTTCAAGAAAAACATGAGGCATATAAAAAGACAAAGAGTAAAGACAGTCTGAAGAGATAAAGCAATCACTAGAACTAGACTTAGATATTTTACACATGTTAGATTTATCAGATGGAATTTAAAATAACCATGATTGCCATGTTAAATTCTCTTAATGAAAAATGTCGAAACCATGCAAAATCACAATGGTGATTTCAGCAGAGAAATGAAAGCTATAGGAATGATTCACGGAGCAGATGTGGCTCAAGCAGTTGAGCGCCTGCCTCCCACATTGGAGGTCCCAGGTTCAGTTCCTTGTGCCTCCTGAAATAAAAAAAAACAACAAACAACAAAACAAATGATAAAACCATCTCAGGGAAGCTGATGTGGCTCAGTGGTTAAGCACCGACTTCCCACATATAATGTCCCCAGTTCGATCCCCAGCCCCTGGTACCTCAAGAAAAGAAAAAAAAAAAAAAATGATTCAAATGGAAATGCTAGAAATGAAAAATGAAAAGCATAGTAACAGAGATGAAGGCAGCCTTTAACTTGTGTATCATAGACTCAATAAAGCTATGGGAAAAAAATCAGTGAACTGAAGATGGATCAATAAAAATTAGTCAAACAAGAAATGCAAAGTAAAAAAAAATGAAAAAGGAAAGCATAACTAAGCATCAATAATCATGAAAAAATAATCAAATAGGCCAACACATGTGTAATTGGAATACCATAAGGAGAAGAGAAGGTGAACAAAGTAGAAGAAATATGTAAAGAAATAGACTGGAAATTTTCCAAAATTAGTGATGGATACAAAACTACACATCCAAGAATCCAAGAGGGTCAGAGAATACCAAACAAAATAAATACAAAGCAAAGAAATAACAACAACAAAAAACTCCACCTAGATGTACCCTATTCAAATTTCTGAAACAAGCAAAATCATGAAAGCAATTAGGGATGGAAGTGGTGGGTAACACATTAATTATAGAGAAATAATGAAGAAAATCACAACTAATTTTTTTACAGAAACCATGCAAACAGGAAGACAATGGAGTGATATATTTGAAAGGCTGAAAAGGAAAAAAAAAGTCAACTCAAAATTCAGTCAAGCCAATATATCCTACGATAATGAAGAAGGAATGAAAGTATTTTCCCAGATAAACAAAACGGGAAAGCAGTTTTGGCTGGAAAGCGGATGTGGCTCAAGTGACATGGGAGGTCCCTGCGGTTCCTGGTGCCTCCTAAAGAAGACAGCAAGCTGGCACAATGGACAGGCACGGCAAGCTGGTGCAACAAGAGACACAAGAAGAAAAACATAATGAGAGCTACAACAAAGCAGGGAGTGGAGGTTCCTGGTGCCTCCTAAAGAGGACAAGCAAGACAGTGACCTTGCACAATGGGCAGGCACGGCAAGCTGATGCAACAAGATGATGCAACAAGAGACACAAGAAGAAAAACACAATAAGAGACACAACAAAGCAGGGAATGGAGGTGGCTCAAGCGATTAGGCATCTCCCTCCCGTATCAGAGGTCCCGGGTTCAGTTCCCAGTGCCTCCTAAAGAAACAAGTGCAATCAGTGAGGGGGTGGGGAGAACTAAGTAAATAAAATAAAAATCTTAAAAAAACCCTGAAATTTTCCATTGCCAACAGACCTCCTCTACAAGAAATGTAACGGAAAATTCTTCAGGGAGATGGAATATGATATAGGTCAGAAAATTTGCTTCTACACAAAGAAATGAAGAGTGTTACAAATGGAATATGTAAAATATTTTTCCTCTTTTTAATTAATTTAAGGGAAGACTCAATGAACAGGAAGTTATGTTAATAAAAAAACACCTAAACAAACTAAAATAGAAAAAAAGTGAAAAAACAAACAAGTAAACAAACAACAGAACTGACCATCCAAGAACTATGAGCTAATATCAGATGGTACACAATTCAAATTATTGGAATCCTAGGAGGAAAAAAGTTAACTCACCATTTAAAACAATAATATAACAATGTGTTTTGTGTTCATGTTGACATACACAAAGGTGAAATTTATGGCAATAATGACAGAGGTATTAGAGTGAGGAATGTGGGGAATACTGTTATATGTTCCTAACATTAAATATGAAACATATATATATATATATGTACATATTATTTGAACATGGAATCAGACTATTGAAAAATGTATACTGTAAATCAAAGGGGAAACAGTTTTCAAAATATATAAATAATAATTAGGTGTTTTTTTATTTCAGTGTTGTGTAGTCTTCCACATACAGATGCTGAACATGTTGTTTATGGTGGAAAACAACATAAACTGAGTAACTAACAACAAATGTCAAACTGGGAAAAAATTTTTGGTATATTTATAGTAAAGAGAAAGAATTAATATTACTAATATTAAAAACAAACTTAAAATTGACACACACAAAAGCAAAATCCTGATAGAAAATAAAAGAAAAATATATGAACTAAGAATTAAACAAAGAAGATATAAAACTGGATTTTGACTATACAAAAAACTTTTCAATCTCACTAATTTTTATGGAAATGCAAATCAAAACACTGAGATATTCTTTCTCACTTATTGGAAAACATTACAAAGTGTGAAAATATTCTGTTTAAACAATCAGGTATTCTCAACATTGTTGGTGGAAATGAAAACTGGCACAATGCTTTTGGAGGGATTTTGGCAATACCTATCAAAAGTAAAAATGCACTTATTTTTTGATTCAGAAATTCCACTTTTAGAAATCTAACCTGAAGACACATTTCCTACACAATGAAAATACATTTAAACAAGGTTGTCATTGTAGCATAGTTTGTAATTACAAATATTGGAAGTAACCAATATAGAAGAGAAGTTGAATAAACTATTGTCAACACAATGGAGTACTATTCAGCTCTAGCAAAGAACGGAAGATATCCCTATGAACGGATATGTAAAGAAGCCAAAATGTCCTGAAAATAATGACAGTAACACAAACAGGGAGGCTCCCGGTTTCAGCTCCAACACATAAAAAGGCTGGAAGTTGTCCACTCTCATCCTTACAACAAAGAAAAGCTGAACGAACTGAGTAACAATGACTTTTCCTAGACCCATCAGATAATTGAGGTTCGGGGCAAATTGCCAAACAGAAATGTGGAGCGATAGACACATTTACAGTGACGTAGCTGAGATCTATTTTCCTGGAGCAGTGGTAACATTTAACAGCAATTTTGATAAGGTTTCAGAGGCTGAGAGTGGACTAACTCGAGAGTCACAAACTGCAGGAGAATATATTTTCATTTGTTAACATCTTTGATTTTTCTTCATTAGTATTTTGTAATTTTCTGTATACAGATCCTGCATATCATGTGTTATATTTACAATGAGTATTTCATTAAATTTGAAAAAAATTCAAGTTCCAATTGCTAGTTGCTGGTATATAAGAAATCAGTCAGTGTTTGTAACATTGCTATATTGCTTATTAGCTTCAGGAATTATTTTTGTAGATTGAGTTTTTCATATAGACAATCATGTTATCTGTAAAATATTAGAATTTTCTGTTCTTTAATTAATTGTTTAAGGGGCTATTTCCCCCTTAGCATTATTTGTCATATGCTATGAAAGACGATATGCAGATCTTTAATATTTTTCAACATATTATTCAAAAGTAGTTTTCATGTTTTTTTTTTAAGCAGGAAGTATTTAAAAGAGATCTCTTTCAATGTGTGTGTGTTGTTTGGAATAAAAAGGGCAGTATGTTTTATTTGCTTCTATTTCTGGCAAAATTATGTTTTGATCAGAGATTATATATATTCAATGATGTTTCTATTCTTTGGAATTTGAGTCTTTTGTTTTAGTCTGATATTTGTTATTTTTTATAATTTTCCCTTTTCTTTTCCTCTCCTGCTGTTTTTTTTTGTTGTTGTTGTTTTGTTTTTTTTTAATTGCACAGCACTTGTATAATTTCTTGAGCTTTGGGGAGTGTTTTTTTGTTGTTGTTTGTTTGTTTGTTTTTGTCCTTGATGTTTCTTTTTAAAAGTTTTTCTATGTTCAAGTTTTCTTTTTTGTCCTAATCCAATAGCATCTGGCTTTGAATAGGGGAGTTGGTGGACATAATATATTTATTTGGCCTTAATGATTTCATTGTATCTAATTGTTTCAAATTTGCAATCCCACTTTTGTTTTATTTTGTAACATAACTTGTCTTTTGTTTTTTGCAGCATGTATGTTTTACTTGTGGTAATGTAGGAGATGTATACACAGTTTTTAATTACAGTTCCACATTTATAACTTTTTGACATATATCAAATTCATATACTTAATTTACCACACTTAGAAAACACCGATTCATTTCATGATAAAAATATGAGAAAACTAACATGTTTGAGTTCCTCCAAAAGCCTTCACTTCTAACTGGGTTTTTTGTACTGCAAATTTTACATTGTCACTTTATAATATTTAGCTTCTGTTTGTGTGTTTTCCATAAACAGAGATATTTATTCTTAGTTTCTTATTCAAAATGCTTTAATGTTAAAATATTTCTTTATCCACAGACTCCTTATTTACTTAATATTTGGCTATATTATATGACTATACATAATTTAAATCTTAGTTCATTTTTAAGTTAATTAACCCAACCAAGATATGCCTTGGTTTTAACCATTTTACTTTCATTTTTTGCATAATAATAAAATTTCTTTACAATCTAAAAATTCATTTATTCTTTCATGAGAAAAATATTTCATTATGTATTAGAACAATTTTTCAGTTTGTTGTATCTTGTATTTTTTCTCTGAATTTAGAATCTTAGACTTTCTTGCATGTTTTTATTCAGTTTTCTAATTATTTCTTTTATTTCATGATTGATTATATAGTGCACTATTTTACTACATTCCAAAATTACATATTTAAATCATTTTTCAAGTTTCCTAGGTATCTTAGATTTAACATGCTTTCTGTTATAGTTTGGAAACCACCTATTTATTAAAACTTTACTTGTACACACTTGGGAATTTCTTTCTCAGTAAATGAAGTCACGTATTCAGCAGATACCTAGCTTGTGTTCGTCATTCTGTTCTTTTCTTCATTTCCTACTTTAGTAAGACTTATGGACTCTGAATCTAGAATATAGCTAGAAACTATATAATCTCTATTCCATCTTTACCCTGTCATCCTCCTGGATTACTATGATAGCTTTCTCATTAGTCATCCTGCCTCCAGGAAATGTATCATCTTTCAAAAATGCGAGTCACTCCAAATCATGTTTTGTTTAATCTGTTCAATAAATTTTGTAATTTTAGTTTAAATTGAACATATAAACCCTTTACATGTTTCACAAGGCATTATTTCATCTTACTCCTTCTTACCCCTCCAATATTTTGTGTTTTCACTTAGTAATTTCAGTCATTCTAGTCTCCTTTAATTTTCAATCTCTATTATTAAACCTTGTCAGCCTTAGGGCTATTGCCTAGAATGCTACTTTTCTAGTATTCTTCCCAGACTTAGAGAAGTGGTTCTTTTTTATGCTTCAATTCTCAATAAAACTCTTACAATAAGCCTGGCATATAATCAATATTCAATGAATGTTAGCAGTTGTTAAAAAATGCCTTAGAACAAAGATGAAATGCAAATTTCTTGGATTCATAAAAGGTATCTGCTGTGATGCCTGCTATTAGCTTTATAATGCTTCCTAAGAAAGGATGATATTATGTTTGTGTTATTAATTTAAGCTTTAAATATATGGGTATTCTAATGTCCAAAGTGATAATCCACACTACGTGGAAAGTTAGATATATTAGAAAGTATGCACTCGAGACATGGCTATTACAATCACTTTTGTTTTTCACATCTATATCAACACCATAAGCTTCACTTATTAAAATTGTGAGTATCTTCACCATCTATTACCAAAACTTTTTCATCACCACAAACAGTGATAGTAACACAATACTGTGAATGTAATTAATACCACTGAATTCTATATTTGAAAGTAGTTAAAATGGGAAATTTCAGGTTGCATATATGTTAGAAGAATAAAACTTTTAAAACCACACAACTATACAACACAAACAATGAGCCCTAGTGTCAACTATGGACTATGGTTAATAGTATAATTATAGTAATATTGTTTCTTCAATTGTAACAAAAGTACAATGCTAATGGAAAGTGTTAGTAATAGGGAAAACTGCTAGTGTGAGGCAGGGTACACGGGAACCCTACATTGTCTACATGATTTTTCTGTAAACCTAAAAGTTCTGTAACAAAAAATAAAGTAAAAAATGTGAATGCCATGAATGGGTTATGATTGGTATAAATTATAACTTTTGCTATCATGATGGGAGTTAGAATAGGCTCTCATTGAAATATGTATTTTGGAGATACAATCTACCTTTGCTTAAAGATGGTATGAAGATTTAGTGAGGTCTTTAAGAATATTGTCTTAAATTTATTGAAAATAATCCTCAGAAATGCATGTACAGGAATATGAATCCTGTGAGGCTTGCAGAGAATTCTTATTGTCTAATATCAATTATGAGAACAGTAAAATCTTGTCTCTGTAATTGTGTCATTTCTGCTTTAAGTGAATCTTTCTTGAGCTAGTAATTAAGAAATATTTTAAGTTTCAATGATCTGTGATGTCATAAGAAAATGTAATCTATATAATATGAAGTAGTAATAATAAAAATATTTTTAAAATTTTGTAATTAACATAAAGAGAATATATTATAACATTTTAATTATTTTCAATTCCAGGAATATAGGTTAAGAGTGATTAAGGATTTCTTCCTTTCTTTCTTTCTGGTAAAATTATAAAATTGACCTTCCTCTTTCTTCTCTCCACCTCCAATCATATTAAGTTGCCTTCCTGTAAAGAAGCAGACATGCTCTTGAATTCTATGTGTAACAATCCAGTCCATGTTTTCACTTTTTAGTACTTATTTATATATGCATTTATCAACGTTCCAGCACAAGTTCTCTTACAAGTCCATCAAGTAACATTTTCAAGAGATTAGCACATAGCCTTCCTGCCCTCTGTAAAACAAACTGATTTCTATAGGATACTGAACATTCACAGTTTCATAAAGTACTTTCTGCTAATGTACTTCACCCACCAAATGAATTGAAGATTTATTAAGACTCAGGCTATTTCTGCCATATGCACTTTATTTGAATTTATAGAACTTAATTATTTGTAATTAAGGAAATACAAATACAATTGAACATTTTTTTTTTTATAAAATTAAAGTTTGGTGCTTTGATAATCCCAAAATGCACATTAGTACAAGAAAGACACCTGCAAAAGTTTTGGGGAAATATGCAAACCTAGAGAGATCCTACATTTTGATTTCCATGGGAATGTTTTTAAATTCTTGCTCTAAAGAAAATAAAATAAAACACTGGATGTTGTTTATAACGATGTGGATTAGTAAATTAAAAAATGAACCTTATGTGGAATTCCAAGCAATGGACTCGAACTCAAAGAAAAATACCAAATTATTAAGCCCTAAAGCAAACTATGAATGAGAAACACATTTATATTTTTTAAATAAAAAATTGTATATATTTTTAAAATTATGCTTCCCTTTGCAATGTTTTTCAATCAACCAACAAATTATGGATAACGATCAACAAATTATCTATTTGATGCATTGATTCATAATATATATGTGTTTTCAGTATTTTTGCTATCATGTTTTTGGCATCCATCCACATTGAACTTGACAGGTTGTCAATTACATACATTATTCTACATATACTATAGATTAATCAATTGTTCTACCACAGAAATAGATTTAGAATTGCTGTCTTTGTACTCACATGCAAGAGTTTCGCAGGAGCTGGTATCCTTGTTCTGACTTGGACATTAATTAATGTTTATTTCTTCATTGAAGATTTTTGATGGATTTTATTCCAAGATCAAGAAATTTTCATCCATTTTTAGTTTTCTGAACTTTTCTGTCATGAACGAGGGAAAGAGTGATCTATGTTTTCTTTTTTTCTGAAAATATTAAAAATATCTTTTTAAAACACTTTTTAATAAGTTTGAAGCTACTTGCATTTGACTAACCTCTACTTGGGATGCATTGCTTTTATTTTACGTGGCTGTATTTTTTTATTATTTTTACTTTTTAAATCAATAGTAATAATTTATTTTTATAAATAAAAAATAATTTTTTATTATTACAAGTTACTAGTTTATGACAGTCATATCAGCTTTAAAATGATGTGGTATCTATATATTATTTCTATTATGTCTTATAAGGATTATTGTTTTCATAAGCATTCAGTGAATTCACCTTTTCAATTGTCTGAACAAATATCTTTATTGAGGTTTCTCAAGTGTTTTGGGCCACCTCTTCATTCTAATTTCTGTATATTGGGGTAGTTAGTCTTCTTTGTTCTTTAATAAAGTAATATATTTTGATAATGTCAATTTCACCTCAGTTTTCAAAAACCTAGTGTCATAAAATTATGCACAATATTCCTCTTTTGGGTAGTCTATATGGTCTAATTGTTTCCGTTTTTATCCATAAAATTATATATTCATACCCTTCTCACTTTTCATTGATTGTCTTGCCAAATTTTTTCTATATTAGTAATCTCTCAGAAAAAATACTTTTGATTCTATTTATTAATTGTATTAGTCAGCCAAAGGGGTGCTGATGCAAAATGCTTTTATAAAGGGTATTTATTTGGGATAGAAGCCCACAGTTACCAGGCCATAAAGCATAAGTTACTTCCCTCACCAAAGTCTATAACCACATGTTGAAGCAAGATGGCTGCCGATATCTGTGAGGGTTCAGGCTTCCTGGGTTCCTCTCTTCCCAGGGCTTGCTGCTCTCTGGGCTCAGCTCCTCTGTTTTCTCCACAAAGTCAGCTGTAAACTATGAGGCTTTCTAGGCTTTGCCTCTCTCCACAAAGGCCAGCTCTAGACTAACAGGTGAATGGCTCTGTCTCTCTCCCTGGGCTTCTGCCATGTCTAAAAGCCATCTCATTTCCTCTGTGTTCTTCTCCTGTGTGTTCATTTCCTGGGCCCCAGCTCAAAACTCAGCATCAGGACTCCAACATACAAAAACTCTAACTCTATCCTTTGCCATGTCTTTTATCTGAGTCCCCACCCACTCAATGCCCTACTGATATGGCCCAATCAAAGCCCTAATCATAATTTAATCATGCCCAGAGCAACAGACCAGTTTACAAAGATAATCTAATATCTATTTTTGGAATTCATAAATAATGCCAAATGCTACATTAATTTTGTTTTTTATTGACTTTATTTTCCTAATTTCAAGATTACTGAGTTTAATGCTTAACTCATATACATCCAGTCTTCCATCACTTTTATTATATGCATTTATTTAGCAATATTACATTCTAAATATAGAGTTATCTACGTCCTTTGACATTCAATACTTTCATTTATTTATTAAAGTATTTATTATCTACTTCTTAACACTTGGGATACATCAATAGCCAAATTGAAAAATAGTCTGTGCCCCCACAGAAGTACATTTTTTGGGGGAGGGGAAAAATAAGAAATAAAAAAATCATAAATATGCAAACTGATATTTAAGAAAATGAGTATTAAGGAGGATATAAAACATTGATCAAGGTAGGGGGGAGTAGGAGAGCCAGGATAGTGATGAAGTATCATATAGGAAGAACATATGACTTAATGGATAAAGAATAATTCTGGCTGATGTTAAATACAAATTAAAAGGAGGCAGGGAAGAATCAGGGATCCTCTGAGACATAATGATGACTTTAAAAAGATGTTAGCAATAATGATGTTGGATGTATCTTATATATGTTTGTAAATTAGAGAAAATTGGATTTACTAGTGTATTGAATGTGGGGTTTCAGAGAAAAAGAAAAGACATGTGATTGGCCATATCAAATGAAAGAATGACTAGCCATCAGTGCAGAATAAGAAAGCTTTGAAGGTGGAACAAAAAAACATTTTGAATTCATTTTTTTTATGTGTTTCAAACATCTAATTGGAAATGTGGAGTGGTGAGATAGGTATTTGTCTAGATTTCAAGAGAGTTCTGGACAGGAGATAGAAATTTGGAATTTGTGAGCATAAAGATGAGCATAAAGTATTAGAATGGATGAAATTACCAAATAAGAAAGCATAGATAAAAAAGAGGACCTAAAATAGAATGCTAAGGAATTTCAATATTATAAGTTTGGATAGAAGTAAAGAAACCACCAAGAAAGACTTGGAAAAAACAACTAGAGAGAGAAGAGGAAAACAAAGACAGTTTATTGTTCTGAAATGAAATGAAGAAAGTCCATCAAGGAAGAAGGAGTGATCAGTAGTATCAGAGGCAAGAAACATATGAGATGCATAAATGTGTGAATAAACCATTGAATTAAGCAAAAGAGAGATAATTGTTAGCCCTTACAAGAACTTTTGCTTCTATTTTATTGTAGAATGGTACACTGGTATGATCCCAAGCCTAGGCTTATCAAAGTATGAAGGATGGGGCAAGTTAATATGAATTAAAGGATTACATGTCTGAGAGGGTTAAAGGATTGTAGGTGTTGGGACACTAGAGTAAGTGAGTTAGCAGACAGGAGCTGTGATCACAGAGTGGGATACATGAAACTGAAATTATAAAAATGTTACAATAATTGACAATTTTAAGGTCTATTGCATGACCATGTGAGTAAGTGACTGAAGTAGAGATATGGCTAAAATCGTTTGAACAGCAGAGTTCCAGAAACTGAATGGTGAAGGTGTTGGAAGGGTAACCCTTGTATATATTGAAACTTTCAAAAATTACAACTATAATGATATTTGAAAGAGTAACAGTCCCAGTGCATAGTAACTAAAGTCATTGGAAAATGAAGGGTAATGTCCTGGCACTAAGCAGATGATGACAATAATAAGGCATGTGATTGATATAATCTGAAGAACTGAGATTTATATATGGGGATTTTAGGAAGGATGGTTGCATTAGTTATATGTTTCTGCATAAACTGAAAATTTAGCAGCCAAAAATACAATGGCTATTTCTTTAATCTATTGATCAGGCATTTGAGAGCAGCATGGCTACTTTGGGATCTCTCATAAGTTTACAATCTTTATGTCAGATGTAACTTCAGGCATCAGGGTTTCTTTACTGAGACTAGAAGAGTTAATTATCAAGTTTCTCACTCATGTTATTGACAAGTGATTGTGATTGGCTGATAGTTGTCAGGAGGCCTTAATTTCTCACCGTGAAGCCTCTCTATAGGGCTAGTTGAGTATCTTCACTACTTGGCAACAAGAATCAGAGCAAGTGATATAAGAGATAGAAACACAGAAACTGCAGTGTCTTTCATGACCTTCCCTTGAAAGTCACACTCTATCATTTCCCTAATTATCATATTTTATCCAGGCAGTCTTCTTCAATGTAGAAGGGGACTGCACAGAACTGTGAATACTGGGAGATGAGAATCATTGGCAACTATTCTTGAGGATGGCTACCATAAAGGTGGAAATATGATCTAAAAATGGCAATAGAATAAAAAATATGTCTAGTCCACTTCCAAGCACACTGATGAGAACTCTGAGTAAAATGAAAATAAAGCCACCACTGAGCAATACGTAAAGGAATTTGTCCACTATTTAGTATTCGCAGGTGATAGCTGGATTGCAATTTGAACAAAAAAGTGAAGTAAATATTCAGATAATATGTTGAGAATATACTGTAGCTTATGCATAATGAACACTGAATTTTAGAGGCTAGAGTAAGAGTTTAAGGAGTTGAGAGGAGACCAGAAAAGGTGATAGGGATGCACAGAGATTATTGAGATTAGAGTGTGTATGATATAAAGATAACTGGGAAGGCTGGGGAGTCTTTTGGTAGCTGACATTAACAAAGGCATGATGAGATTAGTCCCAATGGATTAATTGCAGGTAGTAGTGGCAAGGTTTGAATACTCTTGGAAAGGGAGTTGTGAGTCTCTGGGGTTCTTTCTACTTCTTTCTGTAGGTAGAAGGTCAGAGAAAAGGAAGGTCTTACCTATAGTGCTCAGGCTTCTCTAGAACCAAGATGACAGGATAAGACATTTCAGGGAGAAGTGGGCTTAGTCCCACTGGTCCTAGTGTGAGGACTTCTGTTTCACACCATGGAGAAAGGCTGAAGTAGCTCTGAGAGTGGGTGAACTCTCATGATAAATGTGGATAGACCTACTGACTTCTGGAGCAGCTGAAGATGGGGTTAGAAGGTCTAGAAGAAGCATCATCTTTTTCCCATTTTTGTTTATTACTAATTATCCTATCATTTCTATTTTGATTTTATTTTTAGTGGAAGAACCTTTTCGAAGTGTCTATTTTTTAAGTTCCCAAAGTGTAATAGAACGGGAAAGAGACTTCTTTTGTTACTGAATTTTAATTGCATTATATTGTGTATAAAGAAGGTTGATATGTATGGTGATAACTATCGTTATTATCATAATTATCATCATTATGAATTTTTCATTTGTTTGTCCTGAAACATGATCAACTTTTAAAAAGACCATGTCTTTATTGGAGTTTGGGCCATATATTACTAATATGTGGCCATATATATATATATATATATTCTCTATTTAATCTCCTTTAGAGTTTAATCAGAGTTCTTCTTATTTATTTTTCTGCTGGCAAATTCATATTGAAAATTATATTAAATATACTTTCATAACTTTAATTCTAAAAATTCATATTTTATATATTTTGAGTCTATTTTAATCTGGCTGTGTAAGTACATGTTTTTATATCTTGGTAAATTGTTATAGCATTGCCTGGTATTTCATTTTGTCCATCCCTTAATTTTCTACCTTTATGAATTATTATGTTTTAGAAAAGAATATGAAACAGTATATGGCCATAATGGTTTAAATGCAATATAAGTCTCTGTTTTAGTTTTCTAAAGGGCTGCCGATACAAAGTAATAGAAATGGGCTGGTTTTTTATAAAGGGGATTTATTTGGGGATAAAAGCTTACTATTTTGAGGTCATGAAATGTCCAAATCAAGGCACCATCAGAGGTACTTTTTTACCAAAGTCAGCTACTGTTGATCCTGTTGTCCAGCCACCTGGTGAAGCAAGATGGCTGCAGATGGCTTCCAAGGTCTCTGCCATCCCCTCCTGAATATACAGTTTCCAGGAGCTCAACTGTGGGCAACCAGGCATAGGGCTTGTCTCTTTCTGGGCCTCTATCAGTCTTAACTGCTCCACTTTGAGTTATCAGGCATATGGCTCATCTCTCCCTGGACCTCAGCTCTTTGAGCCACTTGGGGGCATCTCTTCTTGAAGCTCATCTGTGGGTAATATTGGAGTCTTTTCTCTCACATTGCAGGATCAAATATGATGGCTTTCTTTCACTTGCACATGGCTGGATCAAATATGGCAGAGCTCCCTTTTCTTCTGTGTGTCTCTGTTTATATCAGAGCCAGCGAGAGGGCAGAGACTCAACCTGAGTCACGCCTCACTGATATAGTCCAATCAAATGGGTCTCACACCCACAGGAATAGATAAGTTCACAAACATAATCTTTCTCTTTTTGGAATTTATAAAAAATTTCAAACTGCCACAGGTATGTTCAGAGATTTTAATCATTTTGCAATAATAATTATTGATATTGAGCATATTATTGATTTGAATTTATATCTGTCATTTATTTTGTGTTTTGTAATGATTGTGTTTTCCTTTTCCTTTTCCTTTTCTCCTTGAGTGGTTTATGTTACATCAGTAGTTCTCAATAGAGACTAATTTGTCTTCCTCCTCCTCTCTGGGACATTTGGCAATGTCTTGAGACATTTTTGGTTGTCACAACAGGGAGGCGAATGCTACTGGCGTCAAGTGAGTAGAGGCCTGGGATACTGTTGAACATCTACAATGTATAGGACAGGCCCCTACAAAAAGAAATATCTGGCCCAAAATGTCAATGTCTGAGAAACCCTGTTCCAGATTGATGTGTTCTTTTTCCTATTCATTTTGTAGGAAAAAAATGCATGTTAATTTGGAATTAGACCTTTTATTTCTAGTATCTTCATTGTTACCTTAAAACAATTTTCAGAACAGGCTGAATTAATGGGCATTTTTATCTTCCTGTAGTATCAGAAAAGGAATTTAGGTTGATTTAAATTTGATTCAATCACTTCTCCCATATTTATATTGTTTTTACTTTTCAGTTGCATCAGACTTTTAAACACTGAAAACATTGTTATTGTCAGTAATTACAGATAGTATTTATACACACACAAATAAATAATTTTACCATCATTTTCTTTGCTTTTTGTATCCCATTCCCCACATCTGGGTCTCCTTTCCTTTTTGCTGAAGTAGCAGCTTTTTTCAGTGAAGGCAGATGGATGAATTCATTATTTTTCTAACCTCCAAGACTATGAATTTTAATTTTCTGTTTTTTTCTTCATCAACTAGACCTATTTTACTTTTTATAATGTCCTCTTCATCCCTATGGATTCCCTTTTTTCTTTTATCACTTTTCACCTTATGGTCATTAAATGGCTGTTCAATCCCCAGTCTCTCATATTGTTCTAGGTGGGTCTAAGATGAAGTACCAAAATATAAAGGGGGTCTATCTTTTCAAAAAGTTGTCTTGGGGCCCCCACTCAGTTGTGGCCCCAAGACCAATTGAAGAAAAAGAGGCTGTGGTTCATACCAGTCACCTACCTCAGGAAAAGAAGCCAGAGAGAACCATGGAGGAGTTGGGAGAAATGGGTATGTGACGTGCAGTGGGTGGATTGTGGCAGCCAAGAAGGTGCTCTGCTCAGATACCATTTAAAAGAATATATTAGAGAGAAGGAAAAAGAATAGCAGCCATGTATGGCAGGGGAAACAGAGAGAGATTGAGAGGTGATGAGTTTTGTTTATTATTATTATTGGAATAATGAAAATGCTCTAAGAATGATTGAAGTGATTAATGCACAAATATGTGATTATACCGAATATCATTGATTGTATACTTTGGATGGATTTTTGCTCTATTAATATGTATCAATAAAATTGATTTGTTGAAAACAGAAAAAAGAAAGTTATAACCATCTTAGTAGGAGTGAGGTTGTATTCTCATTGTGGTTTTGATTTGCATTTACCTGACAGTTGGATGTTGAATATCAATTCATGTACTCACTGGGTATTTATCTTTTTTGCAGAAAAAAAAAAAAAGATCTCCCTTCCATGTAGCATAGTTGACTGTCAGCCTTCAGCTGCTGCCTCATTGGATGTATCACAGAATTCAGACAAAGTCTCCACTTCCCCTAGGTCACCCCCAGCCAAAGACTGAACTGGCAGAGGTGTAAGAGCCAAATAATTTCTGCTAGAGTCAGGACTCCTTCACAGGGCACCTATTTGCTCACAGAAACTTTTTCAGAACTGGGCTATGGACTAAGACCCTTCTGAACCAGTCTTTCTTTTTTACAGTTTTCAGATCTAAATCAAGATTGGAAGTCTCTCCTGGTCTTCTCCTGACCCCTTCCCCTATATGCATCACAGATGTTTCCTCATTATTTCTGTTCGATTCTCCCACAAGAACATGAAAAATAGCATGTATTGTGGCTGTTGGTGGTTGGCCAACTGCTGGTTTCTTAGAGTTTGTGAAAGCACTTTGTCATGTAGTTTGGAAATATTATCCAAGGGACTTGGGTTGTTCTATCTAGGTTGCCCTGTGTGTTTTTGTTTTGGAGTTTGGAATGTTTCCCAAATCTGTGCTGCTATCCTGCTACCATTTTCTCAGAATTCAAACAATTAAATGTTCATACTGAAGGTCTAGTCATTTATTATATCTATTATCTATATGATAGAGCTGTTCAAAAGAAATACTGAGGTGTATAACTTTCAGTTCTTCAAGAATTTTAGAGCACATAGAAGATATGTGTATCCTATAAAATTTCCTCGAGGGATAGCCATAAGTAAAGTAAAGAGAAGCTGGATTCAAGAAAGTTGACAGTATTATTGTGACAACATCAATAACTTTATAAAAATTAATGGGCAGAATTCATGTATAGATAATTTCCTTGGATAGTTTCCACAGAGCTGATAGGAAGTTATAAATATGCATAGAGGAATCATAATATATTCCTCTTTTCTTCTAGGAAATAAAATTTATATATAAAATTCATATTAATCTATGAGTTGTTAGTAGTTAACAGCATCAACTCCAAATAAACTTTTCTTGCATTCAGCAAACTTTTACAGTTCTAAAATTACACCAGATATCAGTATCCAGGAGCAATTGAAACTTATCTTTTATTTCAGCCAGTTAAACATAAAATTTTTATTCATTATGTATGTATATTTTCTAGGAAGGAAAGGAATATAAATACTCAGATGAAAGTTCTACAGCATGGCACAAAATTCTCAAATAAAAGGAAATGTCACCGTAAGAATTTGAGTCATTTTGACCGAGGTCAGTAAAATAGAGAAAATTTCTAAGTATCAGAAAGCAGTTAAAGCTGCCCTTGGAGAACTGTAACTTACATGACTGGCACTTAAAAGAGAGATAATAATTTGCTTAGACACTGAGGTTGGCAGAGCTATGGGGATAATAGATCTTTCCAAAATCAAATATTATTTCATTTTTTATTTCAAGTCTCTGCTGCAGTATTAACTGTGGATGCCATTTTTCCTCAATGACCTTGATGAACATGTGGGAAATAATGAGTCCATTTTCCAATATCTTAAAAGAATTTGGTAATTTTTCTTGGAGAGATATCAGTGGAATAAATGTCCTCATCATTACTTGAAAGCTGCAGCCTCCTAAAAACAAAACAAAATAAAAACTAATGCTGCATTAGGCAGATGTGAGATCAATGAAAACCATGAATTACTTTGGGCTGCAGAATATTTTTAAAGTACAGTAAGATACTTTTCCATCTATAGGATTTTATGAATCAAATGAATAGAGGTTTGTGAGACAAAGACATGGTAGTCTGAAACATACCTGATTTCTCCACATTCAACACATATATTTTTCACAATTACATGCAGGTGTTACCCCACAACTTTCATAATGTTAACTTCATTTACTATGAGGCATATCACTAATTACTAATCCATTAATATTTGATTATCAAATTGCTCATCGTACAGTCTTTATGTAATGCATTGTTTGCAATAGCTTTTCGGTGTCCTGGATTCCTCCACTATACTAGGCACATTGTTAACTATCTTACTTTGAAATGAAAATAAATGCTTGATACCTCAGCTCTTTGTCTTTATAACTAACGCACTGTGTGCCTAACCTTTCGGTGGGAGAGTTAGTCTTATTTCATAGTATAGGCTTTGTATTAGTCAGCCAAAGGGGTGCTGATGCGAAGCACCAGAAATCTGTTGGCTTTTATAAAGGATATTTATTTGGGGTAAAAGTTTACAGTCCCAAGACCTTGGAAAGTCCAACTCAAGGTACTGTAAGAGGTGCTTTCTCACCAAAGTCAGCTGCCTTATGTTGAAGCAAGATGGAAGGCGAGCTCTGTGAGGTTTCGGTCTTCCCCTCTGGGCTTCCTCTCTCAGGCTCAGCTTCTCTGCTTCCTGATTTCAGCTGCAGGCCAGTATAGGGTTTGTCTCTTAGGGCTTACAATGGCAGTCTCAGCTGTTAGCTATAAGCTGTCAGGCAAAATGCTCATCTTTACCTGGGGCCCCAGCTGTTTGAGCCTTCTCCTTTCTGTCAAATGGCAGGATCAAAAATGGCAGAGCCCTCTCTTCCTGTGTGTGTTTCTGTGAGTGTCTATTTATATCAGACCCAGCAAGAGGGCTGGGACTCAACCTGAGTTACACCCATTGACTGGTCAAATCAAAAGCCATAATCTTAACAGGTAATCTAATCAAAGACATGTCAGCTGAATTCAATGCAGTCAAAGGGTATCACACTCATAGATTAATTTACAAACATAATCTTTTAGGGATTCATAAAATAATGTCAACTGCCACAGGCATTTTGAACCTTCCTAAAGAGAAAATAAATAAATACATAAATACACAAAATAAAAAATGCATCCCTTCTTATTTTTTTTTCGTTTTTTAACAATTCAATTTTATTGATACATATTGATAAAGCATAAATCCATCCAAAGTGTACAATAATGGTAGTTGGTATAATCATATAGTTTTTCATTCATCACTTCAATCATTATTAGAGCATTTTAATTATTCCAGTAATAATGATAATGAAAACAAAAAAATGGGCAAACAAAAAAACTTTATCATCTCTCAATCTCTCTATGCTTCCTCTACCATACATGGCTACTATTCTCTTTCCCTCTTTCTAGTTTATTTGTATTTACATTTTGTAAAAACAGTCTGATATTATCCATAATTGTATTTCACATGAGGTTTCGCTA
>JAQZBX010006791.1:0-52207 GCA_029593785.1 Cabassous unicinctus | reverse complement strand
AGTTAAGCATATATAGATGAGCAAATTAATAATAGGCTTAATGACTTAGAGATGGCTGTTACACAAATGGTAGATCAGGTATATAATCTTAATTTAACACAGGGTTTGAAGTGTGATTGGAATGAAAGTGCTTTTTGTATCACAACTCTCCCATACAATGATTCCCATTATGAATGGGTAAAAATTAAATATCATTTAATAGGTCATCACACAAATTTTTCTATAGAAATTACAGATGTGCAAAAAAGGATTCTAAGCTTGACTCAGAATCAACTTACTACAATTCCAGGTAGCGAATTTTGGCAATCAATAACAGATCAATTGAATAAAATAAACCACTTACATTGGTGGAAATCAACCTCTGTACTTGCTAACTTCGGTGTGGTGATGATTGCTGCTCTGCTTCTCTTAACTATATTAGCAGGAATTTGCAAAGCCCTGCTGTCCCACATTAATAGGGCTGAAAAGACCAGCCATGCCAATAACTTGATTCTGCTTAAAAACTTTGAGTCTCAAACCCCTGCCCACCCATGGAATCTCAGCTGGTGGCCAGTGACACATAAGACCTTCAGAGGAGGGCAACCTAAGACAGGCACAGTAACTGTTGACAAAAATAAAAAAAGGGAGAATTATTGGAAAAGATGCTGAGAGCCAGAGCCTAAAGGGTTAAGCATTTAAAAAGCATGTTTGCTGGCAGAGAAACATTAGTAAATGTCTCCAAGGAAACTGCATACTGCAGATATCAGTAGGAGGAGGTAGAGCGGAGTGAACTCACTACTAAGATGCTATTGTCTGAATTCCCAAGAAAGATTGTCAGGGAAGCCAGAAACAGGCAGCGCTGTCATGCACCAAACTGAGGAAATAGTGAAGGGCTCTGAACTTTGTAACCAGATTTCTAGTATATAAAGCAGCTTCTACCTAAATAAACTTGCCTGCATTCCACATGGTGTGAGGTCCCCTGATCCCAATCTTTCTCTAGATCATTCACAGCATCATCTACCTCCATGTTGAATTACAATAGATGCAGACCATTTCAATCCCAGAAGAGACAGGAGGGGTTGGACGGGAAGAAACTGATGAACAACTGAAGAAGCTGGAATATAACACGTGTTCACTACAGTTCCCCAAGGCCAGAGAGGGAATGTCCTGTGTGAGAACCAAACCCCCAGAACCCCAGTGAAAACCATCATCATAGGATCTGGATCTGCAAAGGAGGACAGGGAGAAAGCCCTGTTCAGCACTCACAGCCTCAGTTAGTGTTGTGAGTCACTCTAGCGAGTCTTCGCTGGGGAGGAAGCAGCAGGAAGTCCATCTTCTCCTGTGGTGATAACAGCCCTCAAACTGTACTCATGTAGAGAGCAGTGTGGCCTCCATACAGACACATCAATGCTCCTCGTGCTCCATGCTCACCCTTGCTGAATGAGGCCTCCCCATTCCAGGCAGCTGGGTAGGGGGCCGAGTGGAGTGAGCAGTTTTCCTTTATGTGTGACTGTATTTGCAAAGGGTGGAGGGAAGTGCCACCCCACTCCCACTAAGGATGCAGATACAAATCAATATCTTCAAATCAATCACTTTTTATGATTTCATTATGTACTATTTTCCTAATTTCTTTTAAATTATAAACAAATTATCTATGCAAAGAGTATAAAAATAATTTATGTCTGTTATGGCAAACAGCAAAATTCCTTCTCTACCCTCAACCCCCATTCCAACTTCTTCAGAATTATCTGCATTGGCAGATTCTTTTGGGTACACATTCCTGCTTGTAAATACCTGCATTCTCTTGTTTCAGCCATCCCATAGGCTATCACATATGAGAAAAATATTGGAGTACAACTGAAGAATATAAATAAATATACTAACTTGTTAAAATACTCGAGATTAGAAGTATATCATCTAATTAGGAAAAGATTATTTCTGATTTAAAATAATAAAAAAATTGGAGTTAAGTAGAAAGCAGGCCACTGTAGTTCAGTGGCTGTTAAACTTGAATCCACATCAGAATGAGGTGAAGAGTCTGAAAAAATATAAATGGTTGGGGTGCCTTATAAGAAAATGTTACAATAATGGGCAGCATTATTTTTAAAATGGTAATTTTTTAAATGCTTACCCAGAATGTAATGGATCAAAGAACCAGTGAAAAGAACCAGAATAATTTGAAATAAGTGGAAAGACCATCTTTACATTAACTAAGAGAAATCTCGTGTTCTGATGCATAAGTTCGTGGTAACAACTTGAACACAGATGAGTGTGGAAGAAGAGGTGGGAGGAGCAGATCTCAGAAGAAATTGCAAGTGCCCTTTTCCAAAAGGAGAAATACATCCTGGCTTGCACAGTCACAGCCACTTCCTTAAAAGATTGGCAACAAGTTGCACAGACGGGAGGTGGAGATTCTTTGGGGTTTCACATGCATTACCATCTCAGGGTTTCTCTCTAGAATGAATGTTGTAATGTTAAATGAGATACTGCCTCTGGCTGAAGGCTTTACCAGATTCCTTACATATATAGGTTTTCCCTCCACTATGGATTTTCTCATAGTCAGTGAGATTTGATTTGCTACTGATGGCTTTCCTATATTCCTTATATATACAGGGATTTTATAAGTTTTTATTCTCCAGTTTGTAATGTGTATTGATTTCTGAATGAAAGCTTTCCCACTTCCATCACAATCATAGAGTTTCTCTCCAGTATGTATTCTCAGATGGTTGATGAGGTTTTCCTTCTGGCTGAGGGCTTTTCCACATTCATTCCATAAATAGGGTTTTTCTCCAGAATGAATGCTCTGGTGTTTATGGAATTATTGCTTTTGCCTGAAGGCTTTTCTGCATTCTTTACATTCATTTTGTTTCTGTTCACTATGAGTTTTTTTTCATGTTCTCTGAGATATGCTTTGTAACTAAGGATTTTTCACATGCCTTACATGCATAGGGTTTCTTTGCAGCAGGAAATCTCTTTTATCTGCGATTTGACATTTGAATAAAACACTCCCACATATATATGATTTCTCTTCAGTAAGAATTTTCTGATGAATAAAGAGGTTTTCTGTCAGGTGGAAAACTTTCCCACATGTATTACAGTTCCTTGTGCATTCCTTGTATGGTATTAAAATGAGGATTAAAAAATGAATGTAAAGAGCAGACTACATTCAGGACATGCATTTGGTTTCTCTATAGTTTGAGTTTTCTCATATTCCATGAGGTTTTGTTTCATATGGAAGCATTCCCATGTTCATTACAATACTAACAAATGTAGGAATATTTCATGCTCAAAGAGATTTAATGCCTGGCTGAAGGATTTCCAATATTCCTTGCATATACATTGTTTTACTTCTGCATGTTTCTTTAATGTTTCTTTAATGTGACTCTCTTTAATGTGATTTCTCATGAAATCCCAAATAGTTTCCCCGAAGGATTAATTCTCAGTTTTCTCATGAGGATGAATTTCCAAGAAAACTTCACACTCATTACAATTAAAGGGGAGGACTACCATGTGTGGCAAACTGGCAAAATTCATTGTCTTCATTCGTTTTTCCCTACATAGATTCCCTCATGCTTAGGTGTGCATGATGCAAATTCCTTAAATTGAAGTTACATTCATAGAAGTGTTATTTTGAGGAAACAATGCTTGCAGTCAGAGAAAATATTTTCTCAACTTTCTCACATTCTCTGCCTCCATCTTAAGTTTGTACTTTTGTGGAAGTGGATATAGTTTCATTCACAAGCCTTTTGTTATGGGTTTCTTTCTGCTTCTTCATGTCCTATGCTTCTTCATAGTTTGTGGGGTGCAGCAAAGGCAGTGCTTAGAGGGAAATTATAGCATTGAATGCATTCACTAGAAAATAGGGAAGATCCAATATAAATCATCTAAGTATCCAATTTGGGAAGCACAACAATATCTCCTTTTTATAGCTCTATCATTCATGGCTCTTCTTGCTTCAAATGAGCATCACATCCAGTTTGGAGACTTCATAACTAGGAATTGGGGAAGTGATACAGCACTTGATTTCTGATGGGGACAAAACACCCTACAAATCAACACTGGATCTTTCAGTCTTCTGAAGTGTAAGAAAGGTGCAGCTTCCAAAGATGCACGAGTAAGGATGCCCCAGAACCAAGTCCAAAATTGAAGCCCAGGAAATCGTGAAAACTTTGTTTTGGACTGACTATTTTTGTTCAATTTTTTTTCTTCTATTTATTTGGATGAGATGCACTATTTCATATTCTTTAAAGTTTACCGGGGACATTATAACACTTTTGCTTGCCTTTCCAAATCTGCACTTATTATTTGTTACTGACTAGCCAAATGATGCATTTTAAAATATTTTATATCTTGTATTATTCAGCCAAAGGTGTTCTGATGCAAAATACCAGAAATCTGTTGGTCTTCATAAAGGGTATTTATTTGGGGTAGAAGCTAACAGTTACCAGGCCAGAAAGCATAAGTTTCTTCTTTCACCAAAGTCTGTTACCCCATCTTGGAGCTAGAGAACTGCTGACATTTGCCAGGTTTCGGGTTTCTTGGGTTCCTCTCTTCCCAGGGCTGTGTCTCTCTCTGGGCTTACCTCCTCTGTTTCCTTCACAAAGTCAGCTGTATACTATGAGGTGCTCTAAGCTTTTCCTCTCTCCTCACGGCCATCTTTGAACTCTCAGGTGAATTCCTTGTCTCTTTTCCCCGCTGCCTTCTGTCCTTGCTCATCAGAACTCCATTATCAAAAACTGTTCCTTCTCTGTCCTTCGCCATCTTTGTCCTTTTGTCCTTTGTCGTTATATGTTTGAGCCACCACCCACCAAGTAGTGGAGCTCAACGGCCTACCCACTGTGTCCCAGTCAATGCCCTTATCATAACTTAATCATGCCCAGATTAACAGACCAGTATATAGGCATAATCCCATATCTCTTTTTGGAATTCATAATGATACCAAAATACCATATATCCATTTTCCCATGTTATACTATATATTATTTTATGGTGTATTTTAACACTTTATTGATGTGCTAGGCCATGGATATAATTATTAATTTATCCATTCAATAGTCATTTAGATATCTGAATTTAATTAATAGATATTGTTCTTCAATCCATCCTGAGTCTTGAACCTTCTCGATTATTTTCATTCTGCCTGAAGAATATTCTTTTATATTTCATTTAAAGTGAGTTGCTGCTAGCAACTTTATTATTTTTTTCTCATCTCTAAAAGTGTTTCTTTCACTTCTTCCTGAAGGATTGATATGAATTAAATCTCAGGCCCTCTAAGATCTCCACTGCTCTTGAGAGCACCCTTAGGGTTGAATTTCTCCATTCTGTTGTAAATGTAATCTGTTCTTTAGAGAAGAAATTAGGGGCTTTCAGTTTTACAGCATACTACCTTCCACCCCCACCCCCAGGCAATATCTGTGGGCTCTGCCTCTGGGGATGGGAATAGTGGCACATCTCTCTGAGTTACACACCTGAGCTAAGATTTGGTGGAGAAAGCACAGTATATTGATTTCTTCTTGGGACCATTCTAGGGACAAGTGCAATGGTTGTCAGCACCCAATTTTGCTCAATGATGGACACACCCAAAGTACAGCCACTGCTTCATGAGTTCCCATTGCTCCCAGACTTAAGAGACCTCTGCTGATCCCTCTGCCCTGGTTTAATGCCCTTATTTGAGTCTTGTGTGGACCCTGGAAAAGTATGTTCTTTCTAAACCACTGCTGTGTTTGTAAGCCTTTTGTATGTAGGCCATTTTGGTTAGATTCAGATAGGGTATCTTTTGTTTAGGTCACTTTTTGTTAGATTGCTTTAGTTTAGTTAAGAGCCTCTGATTAGTTTTCAGGCACCAGGATGGGCCGCAATCATTATGCTGAAGTCCTACATATATGGAACACACAGAGAAAGAGGGCTGCCATGTTTACCCTACCATGTGGGAGGGGGCTCCAGGATCTCCCACAGCTGTGGAGAGACACAGAATCCCTGAGAGGCTGAGGAAGAGGCCAGAGGCTGGAGTCATGGGGGAGATTAAAGCTGAAGACATCGAGGCAAGAGGAGAAGGGAGAGGTGTGAGCAATTGTGTCTGATTGCCCACTGCTGAACCCAGGGAGAAAATGGGTTTGGAGGAGAAGGCAGAGAGCCAGACAAGCCCAACATTTTGCCTTGGCCAGAATCCAGCAGCAGCTGTCCCTTGTTAAGACAGCATTTTTGAGGATACCTTTATTTGGATATTTTCAGAGCCTCAGAATGGTTAGCTTTAACCCTAATAAATTCCAATAAAAGCCAACCTATTTCTTGTGTTTTGCATTGGCAGTGCTTGCCAAACTCAAACAGCTATGGACAAAGGGTTGGAGAGCTGCCCTGTTCCCAAATGGCAGTGTGATGCTGCTGCTCAGTGAATTCACCTGTAAACTGTGGGTGTCTCCAGACTAGGCAGGAATGAGTACTGGTAAGATAGAGGGTCAAGTGCTCTTGCCCAGAAATGCATGCAAGACAGAAATCAGGCAGGGTGTCACATGCTTTGGGGACTAGTATAAAGTCACAGATACACCAGTATGATGTACCTGACCCAGGCAGTGGTTGGCTAGGTGGGCAGGGACCAATAAGTGTATGGGACCTGGGGTCTGGTGTAGCAGAGGTGTCAGGGAACAGAGAGGAGCCTTCCTGTCCTGCTCCTTTTGATCTTGCTGCTTCCCTTGGACTCCAGCATTGACCATCTGAGGAGGCTTTTCTTATTGTACCGCTCATGGGTATCAGGCCCAGACCCTGGTCTCCCGGTTCCAGTTGTACATTCACCTTCTCCAATCTTGGGTCAGCTAAAGAATCAAGAATGCCAAGATGAGACCTGTTGGTGTCCGGAAGGAAGTGTCAAAATTCACATTACAGCATTGTCTACAGCAATAACATCACCAGAATGAGCACCAGTATGCTAGTGACCCTAAAAATAGTATGGGAATCCCAGAAAATCATTCGACCCAGGGTCTACAAGAATAGAAGTGAGGTTGTGAGTTAGTGCAATGTATGCAGAAAACATCAGAGGGTGCAGATGCCAGCTATTTCTCAACCTAATTAAATATTAAATTTTCATCACATTTTTAACAGTGTTGAAAATGATGTAGGCTTCTTCAATCCCAGAAGAGAATGGAGGGGTTGGATGGGAAGAAGCTGAGGAACAACTGAAGATGCTGGATTGTAACATGTATGTGTTCCTTCACTATCACTGGATTTCATTTTGAACTCACCTGTTAAAGGCCTGTGTGGGCACACCCTGAAACCGAGCAGGACCACCCCAAGGTGCACACCTGGTACATATATCACCCATGTGCCTGAGGATATATGAATCTAAGAAGCATTTTTGCAGTACTGTTATAATACTATAAACTCAGAAAACCAGAATGTTCATAGAAAAATGGAGAAAGAGGAACAGCTGTATACACCAACTTGAAAGAATCTTATGAGTCTAATCTTGAGCAACAGAAACAATTGCCAGAGGAGATATAAAGCATGAAGCCATTCATGGGAATCTATGACTCAGACCTGACTCCTTGTGCTGCGGTTTTGCTCTTGCTTAAATAGCTAAGTTACTACTTTGCATTTGCTTTGATTATACCTTAGCTTTTATTTCCATGGATGAACACATGTAGATAGTTATATAATTGTAAGATTAGTATGTTCAGGAAATCACGATTGCAAATATATTGAATGATGAAAAAAACGGGCGGATAACTCTACCCCTGGCTGGGAGTTTTACTATGTTAATTAAGCAAGTTGAAAAGCGGAGAGCAAGGGGCTTCTTCTGTACAGGTCCAGCCAACCAGTTAAAGCTGGTTTTCATACTTCATTTCTTCAACAGTATATTCTCGACCACCAAAAGTGGAATTTGGCAGAAAGAGAGGTTTGCCTCTCATTACCTTCTTATTTAAATACAATTCTTTCCTTTGTATCCTAGCAACACAGGGAGAAACAAGTTACTTTCAGGTGTTTGGTCATGCTACATTCATCAGTTGCAACTATCTTAGTAAATGGGTTAAGCTAATTTCTAATAAACTTTAATTTGCATTACCACGAAGGGGTTCTTTTGAGCCAGCTAAACATAAATATTTCAAGGAAAATCTTAACCCTCAATTTAAACCTATGTTTGCTGAATGGGAGTATTTTAACAAATGGCTCCTAGAAAATAAGGCTCTATTAGAATCAGTTAAAGAAAGCTGTTTCAGAACTGTGTCTTTGTAAATTTTTCATAATATATTTCACTGAAGTACTGATAAAATAGTAAACTAAAAAAAGTAATATTTCTGACAGTTTTGTTTTGTTTAAATATGTTCTCTCTAAGTTTATACAGATTTACTGATGAAATAAGCTAATGTTACATCATCTAAATGAAGTATTTAAAATGAAGAAAGAAAAGTTATGTTTGCATTAACTGCATGGAGTTTGATTTTGATGGTAATTGCATGTTGTAAGATGTTTGGAGATAGTTTCCAAAATCATTTGGGTAAGTTAAGTATGTAAGGTATATAGAATGTCTTTTTTTTTTTTTATTAAAGAAAGGTAAAGGAATTTTCTTCTAAGATAAAATGACTATTAAGAAAGAGGAAAATATGGGACAAAACTTGAATGAATATAGAAAGAGCAGAAGTTTTCTGGAAAAGGAATTTTTGTGGTCTAATTTGGGTAAGATTAAATGGGTATATCTATAAAGTTTTAAAAGTCTTAGTATCAAAATTTTTACAAGTGCAAAACTGAAATTTAGTTGTCTCTCTATTAAATTGACAAGTTTCTTAAATCATTGGTGTCATTTTAGTAAAAAGTTATGAAGAGTTTTTCTCCTGAATAATTAGAGTAAAATGTAAAAAGCTTACATTTTATTAAAATAACTTCTTGTACATTTTTTAAACTTTATTAATAAAAACAAGTCTTCTCACTTTTAAAGGAACATAATATTCCAACCTAACAACTTTTAACATTTTCTTTCTCAATGTCAAAACATTTAAAACTCAAAACTTTTATTTCAAAGAATTGCAAAAGTTTCACCTTATTAAAAGTGAAGTGCTAAAAATAGTTAAGTTCATTTGATATATGTTGCATAGGAAATGCTTAGAAAGTGTTAAAAAATTAAAAGTGATTTTCTAAAAATATATTCATTAAATTTCTATGGCTAAAATGTTCATATAAATATTTAAATAGTGTATAAAATTCCTAGAGCTTTGGCAATGTTTTCTGCATAATATTAGACAATAGTATAATGCTGTTTGTCATTGTTTAAATACTTTTAAAATGTTATATGTCATAAAAGCAACCAGATTTCCTTATCATTTACTTTGTTTTGCTTTAGTACATACAGTCAGTTACAGATCAAAGTTTGATTTTCAGAAAAAAGAACCTTAAAAAAAAAGCAAGACAAGTCTCTAAATTATGTTTTACTCATTAAATAACATAACTCTAGTCAAAAAAGTAAAGGAGGGAAGCGGGTGTGGCTCAATCGATAGAGCTCCCATTTACCATATGGGAGGCCCCGGGTTCACATTCTGGGGCCTGCTTGTGAAGGCAGGCCGGCCCATGTGGCCCGGTGGGCTGATGCAGCAAGACCTCACAACAGGAAGTGGGTGTGGCTCAATCGATAGAGCCCTCATTTACCATGTGTGAGGCCCTGGGTTCACTTCCTGGGGCCTCCTTGAGGGAGCAGGCCAGCCTGTGTGGTGCGGTGGGTTGAAGCAGCGGGACCTCAAAGCAAGGGGGAGATAAGCAGACACGGAGAAAAAACACAATGAATGGACACAGCAAGCACAAGCAGAAAGGGGGGGATAAATAAATAAATAAATAAATAAATAAATAAATAAATAAATAAAAAGTAAAGGAGAAAAGAAAAAAACTACTGCTATGATCTCTGGTTAAGAGCTTCAATATAAGCTAATTTTCAAATGTTTCAAATGAATTTCTGAAACTAGCATCATTTTTAAAATCCTCATAAAGAAATTTGGGCCTAACTTGTAAGATCTTCCAGCAGTCATGTTTGTTTCTTTTATTTTTTTGCTTATTTTTATTTTAGATGATTAAAGAGAATTTCTTGGAAATAGGGAGAAAGAAGTGAGATGGCTGAGAAATGGGAGAGAAGGATGAAAATACACACCAAGATTTGATGCAGGATCCTCTATGCAGAGAGAGTGATCTCTTGCTTTAGTGGTTACCTTTCAAACTATTCATTATTCCTCCTGTTGCTTATGCTAAGGGAAGGGTCCCAGCTATTATCAGTTATTTCACCATATATGGGGGCCAATTGTGAGTTTGTGGCCAACCTCTTCCTCTGCCATTCTGGTCTTTTTGGCTTTCCAGTCCTGAGTCTTTGTCCATGCCTGTGTGATATCACATGGTATCCTTGGCACACCCCACTATTCCCCTCCAGGTTCTGCCTGACCATGAAGGAACACCACTGCAGCTGCCTCAGTTGCTCACAACCAGCCCCTGAACAAACACACTTAGAATGACATGCTCCCCACTAGTCCTCTTCAGGCATCCCTCTGGCTTGCCCTTGAGTCATTCTGCATATCACCATGCACGGGGTCATTGCTTTGTTCATTTACTTGTTGCAGGTCCCCTTCCCCTGTAAAACCAACATGCTATATTTACACAGACTAGGTCACCTAGAAATCACCAAATCAACTCATGAAGTTCTACAAAGCCAAGACAAATATGATAACCAGAAGGGGGCAGCACTTGGGGAAGAAAAGAACCCAGGATCAAACAACATCACCCATGAATTATTTTGCATTTGCTCCATTTCAACAAAGAGAGATTTATATTGATTCTGCAGCATGTAAAAGAAACCTTCCTTCTCTTTTAACTCCCATGACACTAATCACTGCTGCAGTAGGCTAGGAGTTTGGCTCTGGGCACCACAAAGTAGCCTTCACTCATCCTGTCTCTAGAACCCAATCAGGAAAAGTCCAGATTTTTGTAACATTAAGTATTTTAGTCTTTGCTTCATACATCCATCCTTGGACACACACACACACACTTCCGTTGTGCATGGCATGCCTAACCTAATCCAAGGAAGGATGGAGCTGCTGTGCCCAGCATGTCCTGTGCCCTAGGATGAAGAGGTTGGGTACAGGAATCCCTTATTACATATATAGAGAGCTCTCACCTAAACTTGGCTTCCTCTCTTGACTGGTAAATTGGCCCAGCCTCTCCTAACTTTGCTGCATCATTTTCCCAGTTAGACTAATTTCCAATCTTTCAGTAGGGGATCAAGTCATGGGGTGACCCAATTAAAAACCTAGTCTTATATCCCATGGATAAGATGCAAGGGATTATCTTGCCTGCAGCTGCAGACTCACTTCATACCCTGGAATGGCCGTTGCCCATCATCATCACCTTGCCAGGCACCTTGGGAAAGTCGATTGAGCTGTAGAGTAGGAGTTGCAGCTCCACCGAGATCCCAGGCACAGCTGGCACATGGGCAGGCCAAAGGCTCCAGTCTCTGAAAATACCCCTATAAACTCCAGCACCACATATAGGTTTTAATAGAGGGGACTGATGGACCATGTGCAGGGAGGACTTATTTGAGTCTACCTCTCTCGATCTCAGGAGCACAGATTCCAAAGTAGAGCCCACTGATAAGGCATCAGTCTCTGGAGCTATACACCCTTATATAGGACCTAGGTGTCTCCAGAGCCCTCAGGAGCCAGTCTCTGTGGGTTAATACTACTTTGGTGTTCTATGAGATCTTACTGAGGTGTGTATAAGTGTTACCTCTGGGTTGACCTCCCAAGTCTCTTTGAAGTCTCTTAGCCATATGAACTCATTTGTCTTTACCTTTCCCCCCTTTTATTCAAGGTCTTTTTCCAGTTGTATTGCCAGTTGCCACTTGGTATTGATCCCTCATTGCCAGGGAGGCTCATCCCTGGGAGTCATGCCCACATTGGGGGCAATGTAATGCATTGATATGCTGCGTTTGGCTTAGAGAGAGGCCACATTTGAGTAACAAGGAGGCTCTCAGGTGGCAACCCTTAGGCACCCCATAACAGAAGGCTAAGGATAATCCCATCCATCTTATCCATGGGATATATGACTGCTCTCACCTGGAGGTGGAGTGGACATCACCATCCCAGACTTCTCAGGATTGTGGGAAGTGATATGGACTAGAGTGGACTTACTGGTATTCTGTTGTAGACATGTTGTGATTCAAACAATGGAAGAAATTACAACATTGAGATGGAGACAGTGGCCACTGGACACTTTCGGGGCAGGAATGCAGAAAAGCAGTGTAATACAGGTGCTTTTTTTGGAACTTGGGAATTATCCTGAGTGATATTACAATGACAGATATAGGCCATTTTACTTCCACTTATAACATGCAGAACTTTGTGGGAGAGAGTGTAGTCTACAATGTGAACTATGATCCGTGCTTACTGGCAAATCCCAGGATGTGTAAATCCATTGCAGGTGGTGTGCCACACTAATGAAAATGTTTATGTGGGAGGTTATAGGAGGTGTGGGAGGTGGGGACATGGGAATCCCTATAAATTTTGTGTAACATTTATGTAATATAATCTTCTTTTAAAATATAAAAATAAATAAATAAACAACAACAAAAAAAAACACATAGTATTCCATGAAACACATTCCTGATAGAGGAATTCAAGAGGACAGACACGATGGCAGAAAAGCCAGCTCAAATGTGCAAAAATGAAGTAGTTCAAATAGTTGTTCTTTGTGGTGATCAAGCAACAACAACAAAGAAACCAAAAAAGTCATCACTTGAATTTAGATAGAGCTCGGTTGGAGTTCCTTTGCCTCACCCCTTCATCTCAACCAAGATGGAAGAGGAGGTGATGCTGTGGAACCTGGCCTGTGAACCACAGCTGTCCCCTACCCACCTTCTTGCACTATCCCCACTGTGCCAATTGATGCCTGCTCTTTGAACTTCCTGTTGGCAAAAGGATTGTCCCCACATACTGTGGCTCATTTCTGGGTATCTGGGTGAAAGGTAACATTGTGGATCTCTTCCTCCTCCAGAAAATAGCAGGGCTTTCCCTCATAACTGTGGCTCTGTTGAACTTTCATTAGACACAAAGCCACCATATGGCTGATGCTCTGGCAGAATTGGCACGTCTTGGTCTGAAATGGCATGATGATCTAGACCTCCACAGTTGTAGCATATATTTCCTTTGATCGGTGCTTCTGTATGTTCTTCCCCTTTGGCTGCCTCTCACTCCCAATACATAAAACCCCACCAGGTCTGGTGACAGATTCCAGGCCCTTGACAAACTTCTTAAAGGTGAACTCCACTACCTTACCCTCCTTCAGGCTCCAGAAACCCTCCACGTGCAGCTTACTGTGATGCACAAAGATGTCCACTGTGCTGTGGAGCATAACTCTGCTGTGGGCAAGTCATGGACATGAAGCTGAACCCCATATGCACATTGAAATACTTACAGATGCCAGGACTGTGCAACAACTGTGGCTCCTCTGTCTCCCTGTCTGTAATCTCTGATGCCTCCTCAAGTGCCTTAGTGCAGCCACTACAAACTGCTGCTTGTACATGGAGCCCATGGTCCTTGGCTGAGCCTATGACCCTGGGTCCCTGGTCAGATGGATGCTGGCCACAGAGAAGTTTGAAGGTGTAGTCCCTTTGTTGAGCTGGAAAATTGTTTTGCATGGCAATGCTCCAAACCTCATTATCTTGTGTTCTAATTTAGTTTTTCACTGAATATTGTCCTCTCTTCTTGAACCAGTAGTCATTCAGGGCAGTCAATGAATTCTCTTGTCACTAAGATTTATTAGGTAATTTGCATTTGATGTTGGTTTTTCTAGTTAGATTGAGGAGCAACTGTATTTAATTTGACATCTTCTTGAGTTGTGGTGTGAAAATGTATTTTTCTGTCTACCTTGGAATTATTGAGGTGGGGCAGCATATGGGCCCCTTCTGCAGGAACCTTGATGAGGCTTCAAACTCAGGTCCCTCCCCAAATTCAAGGCCATCCATCAGCTCAAATCCCCTCCTCTGGGTTACACCCTCTGCCTCTAGCCCCCACCCTCAGCACAGAACACCTCCTTTATGGCCCCTGCCTTGGTTCAGCTCCCCTGTCCTGCTCAGGCAAACCAGGCTCTCCCCTGTGGTCTTAGCCATGTAGCTTCTCCTGCCCACACTTTCCAAGCTGGGAACTTCATAGAATTCATGTCCAGACTCCCTCTGACATGTGGAGTTCCTAGATTTGGGATGCCCACTTGTGACCTGCTTAACCATTTGGCTCCCTGAATTCTGTCCTTTCTGGAATTTCCACTGCCCTTTGCCCAGCATTTCACACAAAATTTCCCACAGCCTGTGCACCATGACATAGGGAGCCTTGCAAGAAGCACAACAAGACAGTGTGCACTTTCTTTAAAGGTAATGAACAACCAGAGTTATTTAAGTCATGGCTCTGGATTGGACACTAAATTCAGTTTCAGCGGTGGGGGAATCACACTACTCGTTCCTTGTGAGCAGGACAGGCCATGGACTGGGCTGGGGGTGCTGTAGAGGCCACACTCAATGCACAGGCAGAGATCCTTCCCTGATATTCTGCTGGGATGTGTGTAGGAAGAGACTCCTTGAGGAATGAGAGACCAACCAGTCTCATAGGAGGGAGAACCCATGGGGAAGTAGGACATCCTCCTATGCAGTTCTGTCTCAGGGTTCATGAAAGTCTAGCAGAGCTTGCCAGGAGCAGCAGGTACCACCCAGAAGCCCAGAGTTCAAGGAAAGCACAAGGAATAATCCCAGTGCTCACTTTGACCAAAATTCAATCTCATTCCTAGTAATTGGTTTCTTTAGATCTTCTATTTCTTCTTGACTCAATATAGGTAGTTGTGTTTTTAAGAATTTGTCCAATTCATGTTGGTTATCTAATTTATTGGCATATAGTTGTTCTTAGTATTCTGTTATAGTCATTTTTATTTCAGTGGGGTTGATAGTAATGCCCCCATTTCATTTCTGATTTTCATTATTTGTATCATCTCTTTCTTTTATTGGTCCGTCAAGCTGACCAAAGTCCATTTTTTTTATCTTTTCAAAGAATCAACCTTTTGGTTTCATTGATTCTATTGTTTTTTTGCTTGTTTGTTTGTTTCCTGTTTCATATATCTCCATTATGATCTTTGTTATTCCCTTCCTTCTGCTCACTTTTGGTTTAGTTTGGTCCTCTCTGGCTAGTTCTTCCAGTTTTGAGTTTAGGTTTCTCATTTGAAGCCTTTCTTCTTTATTTAATGTAAGTTTTTAAAGCTATAACTTTCTCTCTTAGCACTGCCTTTGCTAACTCTCATACGTTTTGGTATTCTGTATTTTCATTTTCATTCACCTAACAATATTTACTAATTTTACTTTTGATTTTCTTTTTAACCCATTAGTTGTTTAAGAGTATGCTGTTTAATTTCTACATTTTTGTGAATTTTACATTTCTCCCTTTTTTAATGATTTCTAGCTTCATCCTGTTGTGGTTGAAGAATATACAGTGTCTGATTTCAATACTTTTGAATTTATTAAGATTTGTTTTATGACCCAAATTATATTCTATCCTGAAAAATGATCCGTGTGTGCTTGAGAAGAATGTGTATTCTGTTTTTCTGTTGTGTTCAGTGTTCGATATAAGTCTGTTAGCTCTAGTTGGATTAGTGTACCATTCATTTCCTTTACTTCCTTACTGATCTTCTGACTATATGTTCAATCCATTATTGAGAATGGTGCACTAAATTCTCCTTCTACAAAAGTGAAATCACCAATTTCTGCCTCAAATGTGTCAGTATTTGATTCATATATTTTGGGGCGATGCTGTTTGTTGCATATAAATTTTTAATTGTTACATATTCCTGTTGAATTGTCCCCTTTATCAGTATAAGTTGGCCATATTTGTCCCTCATAACTGCTTTTTACTTGAAGTCTATTTTATCTGATATTAGTATAAGTCCCCCAGCTTTCTTTTGGTTACTATGTGCATGGTATATTTTTACATCCTTTCACCCTCAACCTACATGTATCTTTGTTGTTTTTTTTTAAAGATTTATTTTTTATTTATTTATATTTTTCTCCCCCTTGTGCTTGTGCTCATTGTGTCCATTTGCTGTGCATTTTTCTGTGTCTGCTTGTCTCCCTTTGTTGGGTCATCTTGTTGCACCAGCTCACTCACCCTGCCACATGGGCTGGCTTGTCTTCACCTGGAGTCCCCAGGAATTGAACCTGGGCCCTCCCATATGGTAAACAGGAGCCCAACCAATTGAGCTACAGCCACTTTCCCTACGTATCTTTGAATTTAAGTTGAATCTCTTATAGACAATGTATAGTTGCTTCATGCTTTTTATGCATTCTGCCAGACTCTGCTTTTTGACTGGAGAGCTTAATCCATTTATATTCAAAGTCTCTAATGGTAATATGGAACTTTCCTTTGCCATTTTGCTTTTTAGGCTTTTAACTGTAATGACTTTTTTGACCCTCACTTCCATTAAAGCCTACTTTTATATTTATTTCCTATTTTGTGTTGTACCATATTGCACAACTTCTCATTTTTATCTGTATATATTTTCCTTGTTGTTACTATGGATTTAAATTTCAACATTCTAAATATATAATAAACATACTTGTTTCAATACCAACTTAAATTCAATAGCATGCACATATACTTTTCCTACACAATTCTGTCCCCCACAATTTTTTGTGCTTGTTATTGCTTATGTCTTTGTACATTGTACATAAAAAACAATAATTTATCATTACTTTTAATGCATTGGCACCTGTAGGAAGTAAAGTGCATACCACTGTCTAGTATCCTTTCCTTTAAGTATTAAGAAAACTTTTAGCACTGTTTGTAGGGTAAGTCTACTGGTAAGGAACTCCTTTATCTTTTGTTCATCTAAAAATATCCTATTCTCTCCCTCTTTCTGAAAGAGAGTCTTGTAGGATAAAAACTTCTTTGCTAGCAGTTGTTTTCTTTCAGTACTTTAAGAATTTCATCCAACTGCCTTCTTTATTAGTATTATTAATTATTTGTATTGCTAATATTATTATATTAGCTTATCAGTTTCTTTTCTTCATTTATTAATTTAAAATTTGTTAGCTTACAGAACATGCATGCATAATATACAGGCTCCCAAACATAACCCCACCACCAGCACCTTGCATTCTTGGGGAGCATTTGTTACAAATGATGAAAGATATCATCAAAATAGGAGTACTAACTATAGTTAGTATAGAAACATGAGTTATCTTCATTTAAATGATAATACAGAAACCTAAGGAAATTATAGAATATATGAGCCCTGCTTCATAAAAGAAAATATGCTAACTTAATTTCAGGAAACATTTAAAACATTAAAGATAAATGAACTCCTGGTAGAGCAACACTTTTACAGTGTTCTATTGGGAAAGAAGATATCCAAAACTGCAATCTTCAGCCTGGTAATTTGTATACTGGAAAAGACATCTTCACAAAGATACACGCAACCTGACTAGAAAGGACCCTACTAGGCACTTCTAACTTATGTGTGTGCAGCTTAATTAGAAAATATTGATTCTTGGATTCACATTTTTCTTTAAAGAGACTTCCCACCCTGCCTGGAAATCCATACCTACTGGACATCTAAAGCTCAAAATAACCAAGGGTCAGAACCAGAGAGCATCTGATACAGACAGTATCCCAAGACACCAAACCAGGTCTGTACAGTTAATACTGGTAATCTTAGGCTTAAGTCACCCAAAAGTGAATGGCATCTGATGAAGAGAGCTAAACAAGAACCAGGACAAGACTTGATTTTCATCAGATGAAATGAACGCAATAATATTCATTATTATCTTATTAGCTCTCACTCACATTTTTAATCCCACGTTCACCTCAGTCCATCATTGTCCCTCCAATAATGAATAATAAATCCTAACCATTTTTAAAATTTTCTTTCTCACCCTTACTTTCTTCCCAGTCCCTTATCATTCATCATCATTTTTCCCAGCCAGTCAATGGATGGATCATGTAGAAAATCTATCAATTTGCTCGATCTGTGCTAATTTAGACTCCCCAGAAGGGCCCCATTTTTTGGCCACATCCATAGGCATTCAAACATGGAAAACATTAAAGACACCAAAGAGAAAATGCAAATATTACATAAACTAGTGAGCACAGTAACTTAAGACTTAGTTGGTTAAATCTTAGATCTTAGAAAGACTGGATTCATAGCATATTTCAAACCTTGCTAATCCTTATTTTATGTTTTATTGCTAAATCGTTTTTATTGTTACTAAAATATCTCTTACTCATTGTTTCATCAGAATTATATCCACAACCACTTCCTATGTCATGCTGTTACCAGATTTTGTCTAGGTTCTTGACTCTGCTGTAGAAATGATTTTCAAGGGCATATCAGATTAGTTAAACCAGTAATTGATTAAGGAATGGTGAGAAGAGAAATGGGAGAAAATAACAGATCATAGATCCCAGGTAGAGATTATGGGGCTGAAGAGTGATAAAGAGGACCAGTTTACAGGCTACAATTTCCCATTATAGATTATATATGTCCAGGTTTTATTTGCATATTGATCCAGGCAGGGGCAAAGAAGGCCAGAACAGGGTTCCAAAGGCAAGAGAGAGATTCAGCCTTTGCAACTGCTTTTTGAACCATTCATTATTCTACCCCATTGCTAAAGGCATGTGAGGAGTCCCACGTGTTTGCTGTTTTGATTGATTACCCCACCCATCAATCCCCCAGAAGGCCCCAAAGATAATATCCCTAGAGATATCCGTGGCTTCTCCTGGCTTCTGGAGGAAATCCCATTCATGAGGGTCTTCCAGCAGCCACCTTGGGGCTATTGATATACAAGTGGCCTTTTTGCCAGGTTACAGATCCCTATATTGATTCCTTATTTTACTAGCCTCCTTCAATGCTATTGTGTCCAAACCTTGATCTTCAAGTTTGCTTTTATGAAACTTATTTCGGTAATGATGAAACCAAGCCAAATTATAATTTTAATTAATGCCTGAGTCATGCCCTGAATGCCTCCTTGTTGCTGAAATGTGGGCCCTTTCTAAGCAAAACTCTGAAAATAAACTCACTGCTTTACCCTGACATGGGCTATGACTCTTAGGAATGATTGTCCCTGATGCTGAAGGATTAATAACAAATGTTAGTCAACAATGGTTTTGGAGGAAGATCTTGATCAAAATGTGGAAATGTAAAAAGAAAGAGAACAAAACAGAGTTGCTATAGCTAAAAGAATTGAAATGGTGTCAGGAGGTCATTCTGGATGTTACTCTTATGCAAATCTCAGCCAGATATCACAAACTGCCAAAGTATGCAAAACTTCAAGCAACAATATTCCTCAAAACCCTAATGACAACTGGACACCATGAAAAGATAAAGAACTCAGTAAATTACCTACCCTGAAGGACAATTGAAATGCTCCAAATATCCACCAATCACAAACAACTTATCTATTTTACTCTATTTCTTTACAAATCCTTGCTTGGATGTGCCAAGATGAGACACAATTTGAGTTTCTCCCAGAATATGTGCTCCTGAAATTGAAATTCTAACACCCAAAATGAATACCTTTGTTGCCTTGCAGCTTAGTTTGCAATATTTCAGCTAAAAGTTGCCTGTAATTGATGGGGAAATAGAAAATAAAAACAAAATAATCTTCCAAACCAGAAAAACTTTACACTAAGTTAGAAGAGGGAGAAAAACAATTTTATTATTGAATAACCATTAAATGAGAAAGTGATACATCATAAGCAATCTACAAAGAAATTGCAAAGGTAGACAGAAATCTTATGCTTTTTATGTGGCTAAGCAGATACAACCCATTATATACACATTTCTCATAATTTCAGAGCCAGAGGCAGGTTTAAAATTTGGAACCAATAACATTCCTCACCCCATCTTACTGAGTTATGCTAATCTCTTACCAGATAAAATGGAGATATTTTCTTTAATTAAATTTTAATCAAATGTATTCCTTCCTTGAAGAGACCTTTTTGTGTGGTAAAATTTGCAAGAGCCTTAGCCATTTATACACATTTCAAATTTGTATATATATTTCAAAATGTCAGAGAACAAGACTTACAATTATGGGTTTTCTAATGTAAATACCAAAAGAGATGTGAAGGAGGAGGAATTCTTCTCCCCTAAGTTCAAAAAGAATAATAAATCTATTCCTCTTTTTAATTTTTGTTTGCACTTATATTTCACACAAACACATAGAGATAAGTGCAGCTCCTAATGATGTTAAGGGGAATATATAAAGTTAAAATCAAGAAAAGTTGCATGTCATCTATCTTGGAATTGGAACCTAGATCAAGTGAATTGGTTTGGGTCTCAGCCTACCAATTGAATAAAAGCCTCAGTCTTTTTCCATGAAGTTACCTGCTGACAGAAGACATCCATTCCATTAAGGGGAAATGGATAGTCTTGGGAGGAACAACCAGGAGAGAAACATCTTTTAGTCAACATGAGCCAATTTTAATAATTAATGGAGCAATTGCTTCTTTTATTTATCCTCTCTCCAAGCACTTCACTTACTGTTGGAACCCTTTAAACCATTAGGGCTTCCTAGGCTTCAAGAGATTTGGGCAACCATATCCAATGGAGCCAGGTGGTTTTGTTATTTTGGAAACCCAAAACACATTGAAAAAGGTAAAAGGGGGATTATCTGTCAGAAGGGGTCTGCTTACATGACCACTGAATCACTATGTTGGAATGGGTGCCCATCTCTGGTATAGATTAGGGACAGGCATGGAAGTTAAGGCTGACTGAAGGGCAAGACTATCTTGGGTTATAATATAGGGATAGTATGTATTGTAATTGCTTCAACAACTTACCAGAGATCACCCAATTTAGGACTTCCATGTCTCTTTGTGTCCATTATAAACTCTCGATCACTTTGGGTTCACCCTTAGGTGGGGGCCTGTGTGTAGGTGCATGTTTCAACCTACGACAGGATAAGACTTGCTGCTGATAAAATTTTGGTTTGAGACAGTTTGGGTGTTGCTTGTGGAATTAACAGACAACATTAGACAAAGAGTTTTTCTTTCAGGAATTTCTATTAAATCCAGAATATGCATGGTCTCTTTCATTGTCTGTAAGGAAGACTGATATGTGTGAGTCTTAATGTGTGGTGACAGCTTCAAAGCCACAAAAATCCATCCAACAATGTATATTTCAGTGGGGTCCAATGTCTTCCATGTGGGTCACTCTCACTCTTCAGGATAGTTACTATACTAGTCAGGGTTCTCTAAGAAAACAGAACTAACATTAGATATCTGTAAATATTATGAAATTTTACAAAATTTTCTCACATAGCTGTGGGGATGCACAAGGCCAAATCTGTAGGGCAGGCTATAAGACAATAACTCTGATGAAGACCTTCATGAATTCCACAGGAGACACTGGCTAGCTGAAATAGAGATGGACATTCTCTCTTCTGACTGTGGAAATAATCATCTCTCCCTTTAAAGTCTCCAACTGATTGGATGAGATATCTCTCATTACTGAAGGCAATCTTCTGGTTGACTACAGATGTATTCAGCTATAGATGCAATAAGCTTATTGATGATTTAAGTACACAAACTGTAACAATTAAGCCAGTACTTGCTGGCCAAACAACCAGGCAACAGTACCTTGCCAAATTTAAATATGAATGTAACCATTACACTGCCCTTTTTCTCAGTCCTTTGCTGGATGCCAGGCAGTGGAGAAAGTCACCCATTTTTCGGGTACTACCAAGCTCATTAGAATCAATTGAGTCAAGAATGACTTTACACATGAAATCACCACCATCACACATCATAGAACTCACTGGAGAACTGTTGCTTTTCTGCATGTTCCAGATAAAGGACAGGACACAAGAGTCAACACAATTGGCCAATCTTCATGTAGCCATATTAGTCCTGGATCCCTTAGCCAACATTAAGCCCCATCTCCACATTTTGACAGACTCTAGGACCATTGTCAATGATCTGGCTATCTCATCCAGAAAATGTCAGGAAAATTTAATATCCAAAGTGAATCCCTTGGAGAAATGGACTCTAGGAATAATTTACCTCACAGAGACCCTAATATAAAGGAGGCCACATATGTCTCTACACAAACTAAAGTCACCTTACTGGGCATCACTGGCACACTCATCCACTTTGGAGAGTTCCGTACATTATTCTGAGTGTCCAAGGCAGCCATTTCACATCTCAGAATACACAATTCTGAGTTCTTGAAGACTTTCAAAAAATTTGACTGCTGGTATCTTATAACCTTCATCCTTCCATGTTACCCTTTGCCGCACATCTAGATAGGCTTGCAAGAAAGTCAAGTTGCTCCCTCCTCCACTTGGAGGTTCAATCATGCAAGTCCCTGATGATGAACAGGAACCCTCATCCCAGGGCCAGCCCCTAATTAACATAAAATCCCTAACCATTTCCTTGACCTTTAAAGTCGTTTTCAAGTCACCTGGAATGCCTGTCCTACTCTCCCCTGGGAGTCTCAGCATGTCAGTAATAAACATTTTCATACTGTCTGGGTGTTTCTGCAGTGTCATTCATCTTGATGTCCAAAAAAACCGGCATGGGGCTCCAAACTTTTGAAGTGTAGCCAGAAACATGTGTGTGAAAAGAGTTGTGCTGGATGGTGCAGAAAGAGATTCAATGTGTGAATGTTTAATTGCACACTGTGATGATGCAAAGAGTGACAGATAAATTGCACAGAAATGTGTGCAAAATGCTGGATTTGGGTGGAGCAAAGATTGTGTGGAAGGTATGTTTGTTTAACAAGTGTTCATGGAGAGGAAGTTGAATGGTGCAATGTGGTGGAAAGAGTGTGGCATAGCCTTTTTGGGCAATATTTATAAGCTCAGAAAAAACATGCAATGATCAGAAATTTAATGGCTTGCAAAGGATGTGTAAGGCATATAAATTGAATGACACAGAGTAGGTGAGCATGATTGATAGTTGAATGGAACACCTGGGAATGCAAGGAATCCTAGATAGATGGTAGAACCTGTGTGCAAGGATTTTTTTTAAAAAAAATGCAAATAGAGGCTCTGCAAGGATAGTTAAATGACACAGTCTATTAGCCCAAGGGATGCTCGATGCAAAGGACCAGAAATCTTTTGGCTTTTATAAGGGGAACTTATTTGGAGTAGAAGCTTATAGAGAAGGCCATGAAGAGTAAATTACTTCCCTTACCAAAGTCTTTTGTCACGTTTTGGAGCAAGATGGCTGCCAGTCTCTGCAAGAGTTCAGCACTCTGCCTTCCTCTTCAGGCTCTGTGGTCTGAGCGTCTTCTGATCTCAGCTGTAGGCTGGTAGAAGTCTCATCTCTCTCACCAGGTATGTTCCTTTCCAGGCTCAGCTGCTCTGCTGTCTTCAGAAAGTCAGCTGTAGACTATCAGGCTCATTCTCTTCCTGGGACCTCTGCTGTGTCTAACAGTGCCTTCTCTCTTTCCTCATGTATCTGCTTCTTTGTGTATTTACTTCCCAGGGCTCCAGCATCAAAACTCAAACTCTCTCTTGTGCCATGTCATTTTCTCACCCCATTGTTCGGTGGAGGACTTAACATCCTACTGCCTTGGCTGAATCAAAGACTTAATCATAATTTAATCAAGTAAAAATGAAGCCTCTGAATCTCATGCAATCTAACATGCTCAGAGGAACAGGCCAGTTTACAAACACAATCCAATATATATTTTTGGAATTCATAAACAATGCCAAACTGCCACACACAGTTTTGGTTCTACTTTCATTTGTTGTACACATTTGAGTCAGTCAGTATACACAAGTTGATGCCATTCGTTTCCACTCTTTGCATACCCATTCTATGCCACATAATTATCCTTCCATGCAAAATCTCTCTCTACCCTTCAACACCCACAGCTTGCCCACATATTCTACAACATCCATCTACCACTCTTGCACTCTGTTATTCAATTATCACTCCTTGCACATTCACCCTGTGTAATTTGACTATCACTCCCTACAAACCCATAATCATTTTATACTACTTAAAATAATTTTACACTACTTGTGCTCCATCCAACTTTTGTCTCATGTACTCCTCTCTGGGCTAATAAACTTAACCTGTTGCACAACAAAATGGTTACCTCCATTTCCACCCACTGTACACTCCTGTTGTATCATTCCACTATAACTTGTGCATAGGCACATTTTGCAATTACATGTATACTTGACCACCATTTTTCCTCATCCAAATTACTTCTTGCACATTCAGTTGTTCTTTTCACTTATCAAACTTTCATTATCACTGTTATTCAAATTATATTCTTTGTACAGTCTTTGTGAACTATTAAATTTCCAATCATTGCTCACTATCAATGTGCTATTTAACTTAGAAAACCAAGTTGTGACTTTAATTTGCACTGCTTGAACATCCAGGCACCCCATTGAATTTTAACCACTTTCACAGTCAGTTTGTGATTCAACAACCACTCCTTCCATAACTATTAAAAACTATGCAATGTCCACTCTTGCACAACTGCCATCTGCCACTCAACAACCACTCCTTAAAACTCACCATTAGCTATTTGACCATCACTAATGACACACCAACTGTGCTACTCAACTTGTATAATTTCACATTCTTTACAAACCACCGACTTAAAACCACTGCTCCATCTCTCTACTATGCACCTTATAAACACCACAGAACTAGGCTGTGCCATCCACCTCCCCGTTTTGCACATCAACTCTGTTATTCAACAGTGATACCTTGAATGCCACTTTTGCCTCAAATTCCTTTCAAAACCATTGTTCTCAATTCTATTTCCATTTGCCATAACACTTGTTTGTGTTATTCTGTTTACTTTCTCTGCACAGCAAAGTTATGCTTTTCTTTTCACTCCTTTCTCATCCACTGACATTCAGTTTTCACCCCATGCATAATTGCTGTTTGCTATTTCACAAATAATTATACACCCACTCTGTGCCATTCTTCTATCACACTTCACCCACTCACAGTGAGGTATTAAACTTTCTCTTTTTCTACACATATTCTGCATTATAAAAATACATGCACTTCCACACTGTGCCATTCCACACTGTGTGATACTAAACTCTATGCTATTCCATTACACTTGTTGCATAATTTTCACAGGTTTACTTAAGTCTATTTATTACACACCACCCTATGCCACTCAAGTATTACTTCTTACAATGACCACTATTTACAATTAAATAGCACCTCCTTGAACACCCATTCTGCATCACCCAAGTGTGGCTTCTTGACATACAGCTGTTACATTCACCTATCATACGTGCACATCCACTATGTGATACTCAATGTTTTCCAAGCCCACTACATGTCACTAAACATACAATTTTTTCATGCTATCTGAGGAATTCAACTTTTGTCCATTGCACAACCAGGCTGTGCCATGCATTTGACCCTTTGAACACTTACCCTATGACATTCAACTATCACTTTAAGCATATTTGTGGCATGCAATACAAAACCACTGCTTGAATGGAATCATTAGTAGACCTACGGGAGCACATTCTAGGCTATACTCAAAAGTACAGGTCCAGAAACATATTATCAAACTAGCCTGTTGAAGAGCTGCTGCCACTGCGGTTCCCAGATGCCAAAGCCTCTGCTGCACTCAAAGAGCTACCCCATCAAGAAACTGCTGTCACCTCCAGAGTCTAGAGGAACCAATCCAAAACTTTCACCATTGATCTCAACAAACATCACATCACCCTTCATGCCATTGCCATCTCATTTTGTTCATGTCTTCCATGTGTCATTTGGGGCAACCACTTCTATGGATCCTAGGATATCAGTGGAATCCTAGCTTCAAAGGATCCTGAGAAAGTGTTTAGCATTGCAGTCTGGAGTAATAAAAATTATGTTCAGAATGAACTTGGCATTCATACGGAATGAGTCAATCTGAAGAATATACCTCACCTGATGACTATATGATATTTAGGATGATTTAAAGGAGTTGCACTTACTGATCATTCTTGCCAGTATATTCAGAGAAGCATATGACTCGCCTGTGGTGAAATCACAGGCATAACAGTTATTATTATGAGTGTTTTAAATTTCTTAATTAAGTCTCTTATGCACGAGGGCACACAGTAGAAGGAGAAAATTATTTCTGAGACCATTTCCTCTGAAAAACACTCTCTTTACATGGAATATGATCCACAAACTGCAGAATCCAAGATAATAGCTTTTCTTGGAGATAGCCTTTAAATGCAGAAAATGGTTTAATATGTCAAATCCACATTATTCACAGTTAAATGTAGCAACAGATTTTATTTCATTGTTCACAACTGTGAACTGACTTGTTTTTCACAAGTAGAGTTACAACACTTTTCAGATCTGTTCTCAAATCCTCTCACATTGTTATAATTTCTTCCTGGAAATTTGCTGACTCCCATCACTTTGGGGCCTTGGGTCCTACAAACCCACTTCCATGTCCAACATGACACCCCAGGTGTTTCACTGCAGTTTCTCTTGCAAGTGTTCTCCTTTGCCAGTGGTTTCCTTTTCCAACTCTACCTAAATACCTGAATGATGTGTCTTCCACACTGGTTAAAGTTATTAGAAATAACCAGGGAGTGGTAAGTATGGCCTTAACCCTTTTAAAGGGTAATAAACTTTTTTCAATCCATTTAGCCAGACCACCAAGAACCCATGGATAAATGGATTTACTCTACTGAAACTCCCCCATACCCACTCTAAAGTCATCGAGATCTTAGGACAAGATTGATCTGGTCACTGACTCAGATATCATTTCCTGACCCTGAAGCTTCTACATATCACAACCAAACAATTCAGTAGTCAGGGTTTTGGGTCTTTACCTTAATTTTACCCTTGATATTAGCTCAGGGTTGTTCACATCAAGACAGTGATGTTATCTGATTAAATGGACCAAAACTGTAATGGAAGTAAACTTTCTTTAACATCATAGGACACCAAAATACAGCAGGAACAGTAACAAAGGATGATTAAAATGATCATGATTAGATACCCAAGATGATGACAGTGTAGGGAGCTCTAACAATCTGATTGTCCCACTAGGCAGCTAATAATCAGTCAGGATCTGTTTGGATCATCTTTTTGGAGGAATTCAGAGACCAGAGGAATACCATAATAGAAGCAGGGGTGATTGAAAAACACAGCAGATTCTCAGGATAGTAGGATTTGTGTTCAACATGCCCAGATTGGAGAGTCACTGCTTGGCCCCTATACCAAGAAGGAGTGGACTTGTTTGCAGTCAAACCCAATCCAGATTTACCCAGTCCAGCTTAATAGTCTGCAGGACACTCAGACTCAAGGCATACCAAGAAGGAGAGAAGCACACACTTTCTCACAGGGCAGTGCAGATATTCACCCCACACACCTTAAAGGGCTGTAGCAATCCTGGCCCCAGAGAGGAGAGGAAGCCTTCACAGCCTGAACTCTTTCTCTTTGACAGCATTGGCAGAGTCACCAAACCACACCAGGGGACCCAGAACAGGTTGTGGAAGATGATTAGAGATCTCAGATCCCAGGGTCTGAGAGATGTACAAGTTTCATCCTGTAGAGGATGGCATCTTCAGTCTAAATCACACCCCCATCAGAGTAAGTCATCTGAGAAGGCAAAACCTTAGGGCAGCAGGGAACAACTGGCTGAAGAACACTATCTGCTAGGTATATTAGGAAAGCATAGATTTGGGGAGATGTCAGAAAGAAGGTTAGTGGACTTTAGGTCTTCCTCTCCAGAGCCCTTTGAAATCAATATAAACTACCTTCATGGGTCCCAGGGTCTGTTTTGACAAGGAAATCTGACTGGGAAATTTGTATCCAGGGGAACAATCTTAACAAAATTATCCTTCTACGTAATAGCAGATAGAGAAAAAAAAGGAGTGTTAAAAAATATTCAGAGGTGAGGCAGGTTAGTATAGTGAAAGGGGAAAGGAGTTCAGCCTAGAAGACAACACAGCTGACAGACCACATGGCCGTGAGACCCTGCCTGGAACCCTCCTGAGAAGAAGGCTGCCAAAAGACCCTGTGAGTCCCGAGCTATGAGATCCAATTTGGAAAAATGAGATCCCATTTGACCCATGGGATCCCATTATGTCAAGGGAAAGCCCTGGATACATTCAAAATGCCACACCATTTGCACCTGAGAAATGACAAGTGGGGCAACCAATCAGAGCCAGAAAAGCTAGGGACCTGCCTCAACATTATAAGTGGGATGAAGAAAGACAAAATCTCTGACCTGTGATCCCATACATGCATCTCACTCTGCAGCCCACCTGCAGTCGATGCCCCAGACCATGTACATTTTTCATTTTCTTGTTTCTTAATAAGCTATTTATTCCCTTGCTTACCCTATGGCATGTCCTTGAATTCTTTTCTACAACACAAGCCAAGAACCTAAAAGCCCAGAAACTAGAGACATCTGGTAGCATTATTTGGCAAGCAAGCCAGGAGATGAGAGACAAGTGGTGCTCCCTGACCCCCCACCAGAGACTGGTGAGTTTTAATTAAAGCCTGTCTGTGCCCTCTTTTTCTTTTGTACTTGAGATCTTATTGGTTGTGTTGTAGGTCAGCATAGATATTATGAACAAATTGTACACAATTTTTAACGATCATACCAAAAACCTACAAAGCCATGTAGTTGGGTTTCTAAAGTTATTCCAGTGACTTTCTAGCTTAAAATTCAGAAGCAAGTTTTCCTTAAGAAGATATCAAGTACTAATATCTTCAAAGTATAATAAGCTGTTACATTTTTAAGTTCCATTAATTCACAATTTTATATCATACACAATACACACTCACATTTCCAATCTTTTAAAGCACATAAAAAACATGACCAAGGATGTTACAGGTTATGACAGGGAGAGCCAAGATCAGGAAGTGGTTTTAAGAAACCTGTCTATAAAAATATGGGAATAGGAGTAATTTAAAATGTCCAACACATATTAATTGCCTAACTGATTCCAAATCACCTTTTGGTATGTGTTGTATTATAAAGTATAAAAATTGCCAGACCCCACTGGAATGTAAGTTGATACCCAAGAAAAGGTTTCCCACAATTCAATATCCCACTAATTTCTGGTTGTACCAAAAAACAAACAACAGGCAGATTATTTCCTCTCTGGAAGAAAAGCATCTACACTTAAATAAAATGGAATGAGGTGGGATCCCAATTTCCTTCTTAAAAATGCTTTTTCTATAGCTCTAAAAAACTTTCATCTGCACAATAGCTGATAAAAATATTCCTCTGGATTGTACAAGAAGGGAGAAACAGGGACCAGTAATAAGACCTGGTAGACAGTATTAACCAGACTTGACTTCTTTCCCTCCTGCTTCATCAGAGGCTGGACTCCTCATTTTTAGTTTTTCCACTTTCTGCAGGTAAACATTTAGTTTCTTGGTTAACCACTTCAACGTCTTTTCCCTTGGCTCCCTTATTTCCATTTGGTTGCATTTTGTCTGAAGGTTTGTCCTTTCCTGCTGCCTCTTCTGGTTTCACTTCCACTTCCATAGGAACAGGTTTAGTGGATATCCTCACTGACCTCCTTTTGGGCTCCTCCTTCCCTGCTGTTTTGACTGAGCTGACCTTCCTCTTGGGGACCCTGGCAGTTCTGCAGGACATGGTGCACTGAGAGCATTCTTGGAGCTGGCCTGCTGGCCACTGCCACCTCTCCCACTGCCAGATCTGCTGGACTGTGCCCTCTTTTGTTTTATTAGTGACTTTACCTATGGGTCCCCTGAGGCTGTTTTCTGTAAGCCACAGGTCAGTCTCTGCTTTTTAATTGCCTCTTATTACCAGGTTTAAATGCAGAAATTGTCCCTGGAAATGGCCATGAGATGAGCTCACTCATGGGGTAACTCCAAAGACCTCTGCAAAGTAGGCAAAAGAAACATCCCTATCCAGTCCCTTCACTAGTGGGAAAGCCTGATTTGAGAGTTATGGTCTGGGAACCAGACCCAGTTGTCCACCAAGACCTCTCAGTCTCTGGGGATACCCAGAGACATAAGGCTCCCAATCCCCAGAATATGGAGACAGTGGACAGGGCTCCCAACCTCCAAGGATCTGGCTCAGTGAGCAATCCATTCCACCAGACCTATCAGTGGGACATCACCATGACTGATGAATGCATTTATCTTGCTCTGGGATGATGGGAGGCTTCTAATTGGACAACCAGATTTATGATAGTTTATAAGGAAAGAAGCTAATCTTTTCCTGCCACACCACATGGCTACAGTATGGCTGAGAGTGAGCTCTGTATGGAACCCTGAATTCCAGTTAAATCTGTGTAAGAGAAAAGAAGGAGTTAGACAGATCTGAGGGCCAGAGACTATGTGGCCATGTCTCCTTAAAGGGATGAAGTGTACTACCAAACTGGACAATTTTATATAAGCTCAGGGAAATTACCCAGAGGCAGAACTTAAAAACCCAGCCTTATTTGAAAGAAAGCTGGTAGAGGCAATAGAAATATCCTCTTGGTAGATCCTATCTCTAGAGAAGAACAGATCCTCCTAGGAACTCCAACCTGCCTTGGATGGCTGTAGAAAGCTGCAGAAACTTTCCCTGGGCTCCAAACTTCCATTAAATGCCTTTTAGAGACAGCCTTTGCAGTTTTCAACATTTGAGACAATGCCAGGAAGATGAAGAAGGTAAGGAGGGGTGAGATAAGGAGGGGTGGGCATGAGGTCCAAGACAGTCTCACCTTTTAACTGCTGCTGTTAAAAGTACTGTTCACCTCAGGAACCCACATCCAGGCTCAACATCAGTAGGAAACTGGCCCCAAGTTGTCTCACCCTGCCAACTGCTGTGGATTTGCCCCATGGATAACAGAAGGGGCCTGAAGCCACTTGAGAACCATCAACCTGGAAGACTTGGGTGACCCTTGGTGTGGCAGGTAAGATTGTTAATTTCTTAGTTAACATGGGCCAATTACTACTTCCTAGCTTGCACACCAGGCCTCTCCTAACCTTGGTTGTGCCTAATGAGTGGTGCAATTGGGGAATCTAGATTTGGCCATTTACTAAGTCTCTCTCCTGTAGAATAATTTACCCCCTCATATGCCAGCAATTAAGATTTTTGAAAAAATTCCTGGCTCTTCCTAGCTCCCTGCCTATTCCCTTGTAACACTTCAATTTTCCCAATGAAAAAGCCTCACAGGGAGGTAACTAATGGGATGCAGCCCCCAGAGCAGCCCAATTCATGTCTTGTTGGAGACAAGGCTTCTCTGGCCCCCTTAGCTCTATATCTAGCAGCTACCCAAGGGTTTTCCTGAAAGAACAAAGCTGGAGTGTCCTGCACAAGGTTTCTCCCATGGATAGACACTGGGAGCTCTGCATTAGTATGATTCTAAAGCCAGGCCTTTCCCTAATCTAAGTAAGTGTGTAAAATTCTCTCTTCTCTTTTAATTTGTACTTAATCTTCTGTATAACTTTTAATCTGTGTTTGACTTGGATTTGATGTATAAAACAAATCACAAGTGGAATTAATTCAACTGATGGAAAAGGAGAAAATCTTAGCAACATTAATATTATTAATAAAATTGCTTAGTTACTTAGTTAATAAACAAAAGTGTCCAATTTGTTCTAAAGTAAAAACTTTCTAGAAACTATCAATAAGAATTAAGATCATTATATAGATGCTGTTATATTATAAAGCAGCAGAAGGATAATTGACATTGCTGTAACTGGGTGGACTTAGTCTAAACTTACTACTGTAATGGTAAGTATCAACTGAATTTACCCTTGTTTATGGTCAGTTCAGGTCTAGCCTCACCCCTTGCCTTTGCTTATGGTTATTTCATGACAACTTCTGTCCCCACTCAGGGGAAAGTAAATTTAAGGCACCCCATCTCCTGTTTTTCCACTGGTGTTAATGGCCTTGATTTTGTCTCATGACTTCAGTTGTGAACTAGACTACTGTATGCTGAATTTCTCAACCCTCAGGCCTGGATGTTCACTCTTCCAGTCCATCAGCCACTGGAGTCCTTCTATCTCTGTGGACAGGGGAGACAGGGGTTTCCCACTTTCAGCATTGCTGTTCCTAAAAGCAGCAAGCCATGAGAAAATCAAGGCTTCCCTGAGGCTTCAATGACCTTGGTGAGTGTACACTGGAATGAGTGTTTCTCATCCAAGGTCTGTCAAAGTCAAACTGGGAAATAAGTAAAGCTCTGAAGTAAAGGAAAATGTAAACTGTATTTTAAAGCATTAGGAATAATTTGGTTATAAGTCAATAATTAAAAGGAATAAAATTCTTGTGCAAAACTGCATGGTCAAAGTGCAGACAAATTTGAAATATACTTCAAAGAGATCTTTCAAATATAATGTTATTTTACAGTTAAACTTATTTGGTAAGAGAATGAGAATTATAAGCAGCATTAGTAAATTGTGTGCTTTTGTGTCTAACTCTCTATTTCTATTTGTTCAGTGTATATTTTCATACCTCGGGATGAAATGTAAGTTTAGTGTAAAATTTTTATCTACTAGGCTGGGAAATTAAAAGTCATAGTTTATCCTGTAATTCCCCAATTTTAACCTTTTAACAGACTTTAAATAAGGGTGGTTAATAATCCTATTACCAAATTTCAGTAAGTAAAGGAAAAGTCCTTGAAAATTATGGAAAGATCTTTAAAACAAATTAGGGACATGGATGAAGCTCAAACAATTGGGCTCCTGCCTACCACATGGAAGGTCCCAGGTTAAGGTCTTGGTGCCTCTTAAAAATGATAAGCAGACACTGCACATGCCACAACAAGCTAGAAGCTGCACCTACTGCAACAAGGAGATCCCTAAATGAACAGATGCCACAAGACAGCAGGTGTTGCAAACCATGGGGAGCAGAGGTGGTTCAAGCTGTTGGGCACTCATCTCCTATGTCAGAAGGTCCACGGTTTGTTTCCCAGTGCCTACTGGAGAAGGTGAGCAAACAATGAGCAGACAGATGAGAAAACCATCTTGGGGAGGGGGATAAATAAAAAATAAAAATAATAATAATTATCTAAAAACCAAACTAAACAATTATAATATATTCCAGAATTTAGCAGTCAGTATGGTTTTTAAGATTATTCACAGTTTTAGATTTTCTTTTTTTTTAAAAAAAAGAGGTTTTGGCCTCCTATAAAGGAAGGAAAAAGAATATTCCTTGCATTAATTATAATGATTTCAATTTTAATTAGCTTGGGTGGTGTCTCCCTAGGTTTATAGAATACCAAGTAACCAAATTAACATTTTATGTATTAAATCTTTAAAATGATCAAAATTGTAAGTTCATGTTTAATGAAACTAAGATAAAGTGAATTTCATTGGTTAATAACAGTAATTTAATAAGCTTATTTAAATATAAAGTAACTAGTCTTTGTGGTTGTTGTTAATTATAAGAAGTTTATAGAAAGCATTGTCTAATATGAAGTAATTAAATGGTTATCTCCAGGAAACCATTATTAATTAGAAGCATAAATTGATATTAATAATGAAAAGCAGCTTCATAACAGAGGAGCCTGCCAGAAGCCACTGCAATAACTGAAAATACACTTACTAGCAAGTCCTTCATCCCACCCTTGGTAGTGCAGGGATGTTCGGTTCATTCTCAGGTCCCAGAATGCCCTCACATTGTGTCAGCATGCCCACTTATGGTTACTGGCTGGCAAGGGCAGAACAATTACTTTTATTTCTTTTTGTTTTTGTTTTTTCCATTAGGCCAGTAAAAAGAATTTATTTGGGAAATGGAGGAAAGAATAAAGCTTGCTGAAAAATGGGAGAGAAAGTCTTGGTGTGGACCCGCCTAGGCAGAGATAGCGAACAATTACTATAATATCTGGTGTAACTCTGAAACTTCCTGACCACGGTCATAAAATAAGACCACTTAATAGGCAAAAAAAAAAATTTCAAGCCAGCCCCTTTTCTAAGAAAAATCACACATGTGGCTTGGTAGCTTCAATCTCTGGAAACTAGGTCCAGGCATCTCCCAAGTCTAGATTGCCCTGGCAATGCCCAGCAGCAAGGGCTCTGAGTCTTTGGGACATGAATCCAGAGCAGCAGCTCCAAATGTCTCCCAAAGCTTATGTGACCCTTGACTGGTCAGCATCCCCTAGCTTTTTAGAGGGGCAAGTATTTGGGGAGTTCCAGCTTTGAAGGTAATAGTTTATTCAGACTTGGGCCCTGGGACACCAGATTGCCTGACAAACACTTTTTCATTTTTCCTAGAATAATGGTCATGGTCTCTAGTGTACCAGACTTTGCTCACTGAAGGGCTGAGGAAGGAGAAACTGATCTTCTATAACACAGTATGGCCACAGCATGGCCTTGGAAATGGCACTCTAAATGATAACCCTATTTTTCACTTAGACTTCCTGTGTAAAAGGAAAGGGAAGCAGTCAGAGATTTCATATGGCCCTGAAAATGGCCAGCAATGACCTGCCAACAGCAGTGTAAATTATAACCCTAATTTTCAGTTAGACCTCCTGTGTAAAAGGGAAAGGAAGCAGTCAAAGATTCTTTATGTCCAACTGTTTTTTACTTTATCACAGAACACAAGTTTAAATGGGTCTTGTAGGTTGTGTTATGCTCTGGAAGTGAAACTATCCCCAGAAAAGAGAAAACCTGAGAAGGAGTGTTATATCCTAGATGATCCCCTCCTCAGTTACCTCCACATTGTATCTCAGTTCCTGGAGCCTGAGATTCTGAAGCTTAAGGCCCCAAGGCTAGGGTCCCATGAACCAAAAGCTCTCTTGGACTTATGTCCATCCTCCACACCCCATAGCTAGTCCAGCAGGAGTCACTAGGAGTTGGATATCTCTTCACCCTACCAGGGGACCTGAGAACAGCCTCTGCCCCATAAGTGAAGTAGCAAATGGAGATGCAGTTAAAATTAGGGTCCATGTTCCCTTTTCCCTGACAGATTTAGCTCAATATAAAAATAAAAAACAACAGGTGGGATGATTTTAGGTGGGCCCAGCTGAATTTCCTGAGTAATTCCAGCAGCTGACCCTAAATTTTGAGCTAACTTGAGGAGATATGCATGTTCCATGTGCTGTACCCCTGACATGGTGGTAAAGAAAGATGATCATGATTCCATTTGGAATCTTAGATTTTCACAAAATAATGAAGAAAGCAGTTTTTCCTGTACTGTAAAGGAAAATACCTGTTAATTTACATAATCTTGGCAAAGGTATTAAAGTAAAAAACAAAGTACAAAAATAGTTTATGTTCATTAAATATGTTATTGTCAAACTCTCTTGTGCATCAAAGTCAGACCCAAACACCCTGCATGGATGCTTCTCCATTTGATTTATTGGCTAGGTTGGTCACTGACCCCAAAAGTAATAAAGGTATATACCACATCTCTGGTTATGCTTCTGAGGAGGATGGAGAGTTTATTGCAGTTTTGGACTCCTGCAGCAGCCATCAATGGCTCAATATGGCCAGATGTAAAATGGGCATTGCCTCCAGACTGGCTGTTTCATAGCACTGAAGGGCACTATGAACCACGCCAGTGAAATGCTGGGGCTCTGTCTTCCTAGCTTCTCTCTAGGTTCAACAGTGCTGCAGCATGATGGCTGTGTGAAGGACACACCAAGTGGAGCAATAATTATGAGAATAATGTGAATAGAATGTAAAACAACACTATTGGCATTATGGGCTACTTCCATGGAGAGATAACATGTATGGCATTTCACACCTGGAGCTTAGATCTATCAATTGAATCTGAAAGAGAAACTTATGCATTGGTTAGTTCAACTAGTATTAAGTACTGTACATATATGCTTGATGATTATGATGATATCTTTTCTATTCTAGATCATATGCAGAAGGATAATGAATGTGTTAAAATTCCTGGTAAACAATTCATTTTCTAAGTGGTTAATGAATATGCTTATAAGATAAAGGAATGGCAATCTTAAGTACTGTATTTACTTTGCATGCCATATGCTTGTCTTGTTGTTGCCTGTACTGTCTTTGTGAGTTTGTCTAGGTAAGTGTCTCTCTTCATATATCTCCTACCTGTCCTAGGCATAACCACCAGCATGAAAGCTTGGGTTGGTAATTTATACCAAACCCAGTGAGTCTACTGCAATCTCTCCCTAGAGTTAACCAACAGCATAAAAGAACTCAAGAAAGGATGCTGTTTCCCATCAACTTATTGAGAATACAGCCTCTGAATGCACCATGTCCTTTCTGACTCTCATGGTCCAATATGTCATGACTGGCCCCCTTTTTGGGCCTGCCTATCACATCTTCTTTATCTTTGATAAGACTATGTATCTTTAATTCTAATTTTATTTCTTACAGAATCAATATCAGGTGGGGAATTTCATCCATTTCTAATGAGGGTGCCAGACCCATCTTCCCTCAAACACAATAGAATAGCCAGAGGATTTTACACCTTGTCAGGTAGGGTTTATTCCTCCTAACCAGCAGGAAGTAGCTAAAGAATAAAAACCATCACCCTTCAGCACCCATTTAAGAATGAGGGTGTAAACTCTCTGAGGGGGGTTGTTGAGGCCAGTTAGTATAGTGAAAGAGGGTAGGTGCCTGGCCTGGCAGACAACATGGCCAACAGGCAACATGCTAAAAGACCACATGGCTGTGAAACCCTGCATGAAAACCCCCTAAGAAGAAGTCTACTGGAAAGATCCTGTGAGACCCTAGCCAAGAGATCCTATTTGATAAAATGAAGTTCCGTTTTTCCCATGAGATCCCTTTGGGTCAAGGGAAAGCCCTGCATACCCTCAAAAGTGGCACCATTGGGCCCCTGAGAAATGACAAGTGGGGCACCCAATCAGTACAGCAATGAGTGGGGGTCCTGCCCCGACATTATGAAGGGGGAGGAAGAAAGATTTTAAAATTTCCTGACCTGGAGCCCCATGCAAACATCTCACTCTGCAGCCCACTCATGGTCCATACCTAGGACCATGTACTTTTCTCATTTTCTTGTTTCTTAATAAGCTATATACTTCCTTTCCTACCCTAGAGCATGTCTTTAAATTCTCTTATGCAGCCTAAACCAAGAACCCAGAAACCCAGAAACCAGAGCCATCTGATAACAGAGGCAAATAAAAAACAAACAGAACAGGTTAACAAACCCAGAGGAGGGAGAGGGGAAAGGAAACTTGCTCCTGGGGATGAAATAATTCACAAATAGTGCAATCTCAAAAATTGTACCCAAATCTCAGCAGAGTTACAACACCTACTCTAAAGTTCATTGGACTCACCCAGGACAAATAACAAGGCGTTAATATTGAACAACACCCATCCCAAGGAACAAAGAGGGTCTGCAATTGTAATCAAGATAGTTCCATCCATCTGCCCCATGGACCTAAGGCCCCTCTCAATTAGAGGCAGAGGGGACATCACCATCCCCAAATCCTCCAGATTTGGGAATGAACAATGGACTAAATTAGACTTACCAGTATTCTACTATAAACTTATTGTGATTCTAGCAATGGAAGAACTTTCATCATTGATGTGGAGGCAGGGGCCCCTGGAAGTTCTGAGCAGAGGGAGAGGGAAAAATAGGTGTAATATGGGGACATTTTTGGGACACTGGAATTGTCCTGCATGATATTGTAATGATCAATACAGGAATTATATATTTAGTCATAACTTACAAAATTGCATGGGACAGAGTGTAAACTGCAACATAATCTACAATGCATGGTTAGTGGCAATGCTTCCATATGGTTTCACCAATTATAACAAATGTACCTCACTAATGAAGGATATTGATAGTGTGGGAAAGTGTGTGGGGGGGAGGGAGTGGGCATATGGGAATACCTTATATTTTTTATGTGACATTTATGTAATCTAAAGTTTCTTTTTTTAATTAAAATTATAAACAAAACAAAATATAAAAATTGTAGCATATATTCAGTGTAAAAATCAGATACGAGGTGAAAAAAAATGGTTTCTTAAGCATAAAGGTTCAAAATAATTTGAACCAATTGTCAAAGAGGAGCTATAACTAAAAGCCAACCAATAAGAAAGCTATAGAATAAATGGAGAAGCAGAGCAAAGACTGAAAACAGCAACAACAACAAAAATACCAAAACACGAGAAAAAATTTACAAAACATAATAAGAAACAGGAAGATATGGCTTAGTCAAACAAAGAAATTAAACTTCCATACAAAACACAGCATTTGAGAAATCCAATCAAAGATATCCAAACAAATCACATTAATAAATTTAATGAGATGGATAAATAGATTGAGGATATTAAGAAGACACTGGGGATTGTAGGAAGATAGTGACTAACAGGCAGAGCTCAATGCTCTCACAAAAACAACAGAGGAAGAGCCAACAACTGACCAAAGGAGCAGCTTTGGGGGTCAGCAGAGCAGGGCAATGCTACACAAATCCCAGAAGGGTGAGGGACAGAGAGATGCAGAAGCTGAAACAATAAATGTGTATTATCAACACCCTGTGGCAGCCTGGAAGGGTTCTCATCACCCACTCCCAAGATGTTAAGCAGGGGTAAAACCCCTGGCTCACTGCTGCTGACTCAGAGGGGAACAAACATCTTCCTCCCTGTCAGCTGTTTGAAGGGATGTAGAGAAAAGGGAAGGAGAGTTATATGGCTTCTCTTCACTGAATTTGGCCAGCAGAACCCACTTTGAATCTCTGCTCTGGTGATTCAAAACAGGAACACAGGAAAGCCAAGACTGAAAGAGTGGAAAGCTACACTGACAAGCACCATCTGCTGGCCAATCTGGAACTTACATGGAAAAATGATTTTCCACTTTCTCTGTATCCTAGTCCCTGGGAGAATATTTGCACCTCATTAGTGAGTCCCTCGCCTAATTTTGATAACTTATCCTGGGCAAATTTAAATAATAAGCTGAACAAAATACAAAAGAAAAACTGTGAGAAAAAAACAATAGGCAAAAATGAGAAATTGAGCATCTCAGTAAATTCACCAACATATTCTGATGCTAGACATCATTAAAAACTTGCAACTGATACTAGGAAACAGGAAGAGATGGCCCAGCCAAAGGAACAAAGCAAATACACTGGAGATATACAGGATTTAAGACAATTGATCAGTGATAGTCACACAAGTCTCCTAAAGTACTTAAAGAATTAAAGAAAATATGATTAAAGAAATAAAGGATATTAAGAAGACACTCAGTGAACATATAGAACAAATTTAAAGACTACAAAGAAAATAATAGACCTTTGGGAGTGAAAGACATGATGGATGATATTAAAAATACATTAGAGGCACACAAGAGTGTATATGATCTACTTGAAGACAGAATTATTGATTTTGAAGACAGAACATTTGAACTGGAAAAGGCAGGAGAACAGCAAGAGAAAAGAATGGAAAAAATTAAACAGAGTCTCGGGTAATTGAATGATAATGTGAAATGCATAAATATTTGCATTATTGGTATGCCAGAAGGAGAATGGAAAAGGGTCAGAAGGAATATTTGAGAAAATAATGACCAACAAATTTTCAACCCTTATGAAAGATATGAATATCAATATCCAAGCAGGACAATGCACCCAATACAGAATAAATGCAAATAGACCTATCCCGAGACAGCTGCTATTCAGAATGACAAATATCAGATATGAAGAGCAGATTCAGGAAGAATCAAGAGAAAACCAATGCATCACATACAAGGGAAACTCAATAAAATTAGGTGCTGAACTCTCATCAGAAACGATGGAGGAGAGAAGAAAGGGGTAGGAAGTTTTTGAGGTACTGAAAGAGAAAAACTGCCAGGCAAGAATTCTGCATCTGACAAAACTGTCCTTCAAAAATGAAGGTGAGTTCAAAGTCTTCAGAGACAAACAAAAACTAATAGAAGCTGTTACCAAAGACAAGAGTTACAAGAAACACTAAAAGGAATGCTATAGACTGAAAGTAGAAAACAAGGGTAAGAGATTTGGAGAAAACTGTAGAAATGAATATTATTAGAAGGATAAAATAAACGGTAAGAAAGCAGACAAGAGAACAATATGACAACAGAGAGCTGAAAGACAAAATGGATGAAGTAAGTAATGCATTTACAGTAATAATATTGAATGTTAATGGCTTGAACTCCCCAATCAAAAGACAGAGACTGATAGAATGGATTAAAAATTATGAGCTGTCTATATGTTGTCTACCACTGATTCACCTTATATGTAAGGACACCAGGTTAAAAGTGAAAGGTTGGACAATCGGATGTGGCTTAACAGATTGAGCTCCTGCCTACAACATGGGAGGTTCCAGGTTCCGTTAGCAGTGTCTCCTAAAGAAGACAAAAAAGGCAACGAACTGACGCAATGGGCAGGCATGGTGAGCCAATGCAAAAGATGACACAATAAAAGATATGAGGAAAACAATGAGAGACACACCAAAGCAGGGTGTAGAGTTTGCTTAAGCAATTAGGCAACTCCCTCCCACATTGGAGGTCCCAGGTTTGGCTCCCGGTGTCTCCTAAAAGAAGACCAGCACACAAAAAACAGACACAGCAAATGCAAAAGAATGAGGGGGTGGGTAGAAATAAATAAATGAGATAAACCTTTTTTTAAAATATTGAAAGGTTGGAAAAAGGTATTCCATACAAATAGTAACCAACCAACCAAACAAACAAACAAATAAAAAGCTGCAGTAGTGATACTAACATCAGACAAATAGATTTCAAATGAAAAACTGTTATAAGGGATGATGAAGATCATTATATATTAATAAAAGGGCAATTCAGCAAGAAGAAATAACTGAACTAAATATTTATGCACCTAACCTGAGTGCCCTAAGATACATGAGGCACACACTGTTAAAATGATACAGGAGGAACACACTGGTAAAAGAGAAGGGAGACATAGATGTCTCTACAATAATAGTTGGAGACTCTCAGTATTGGATAGAACATCTGGACAGAGGAAAAAGAAACAGAGAACTTGAATAATATGATAAATGAACTAGACCTAACAGACATTTGCAGAACAATTTCATCCCAAAATAGCAGGATATACTTTTATTTCAAGTGCTCATAGATCATTCTCCAAGATAGACCATATATTGCATCACAAGAAAAATCTCAATAAGTTCAAACATATTGAAATTATAGAAAACGCTTTCTCTAATCTTAAGAGAATGAGCTGGAAATTTAAAATGGATGGAAAAATAGAAATTCATAAATATATGGAGCTTAAACAACACATTTAGATAATCAGTGGGTCAAAGAAGAAATTTCAAGAGAATTCAGCAAATATCTTGAGACAAATGAAAATGAGAACACAATATATCAAAACCTATGGGACACTGCAAAGATAATGCTGAGAGGGAAAATTATAGCCCTAAATGCTTACATTAAAATAGAAGAAAGAGTTAAATTGAAGCTTTAGCTGCACACCTGGAGGAACTGGGAAAATAAAAGCAAACGAATCCCAAACCAAGCTGAAGGAAAGAAATAGTTAAGAGCAGAGCAGAAAAAAATGAAATCAAGAACATAAAAAACTAGAGAGGCAATGAAACCCAGAAGTTCTTTCTCTGAGAAGATCAACAAAATCAATAAAACCTTAGCCAGACCGACAAAGAGAAAAAGAGAGAAGATGCAAAAAAATAAAATTAGAAATGATAGAGGGACATTACCACTTACCCTGCAGAAATAAGAGAGCTCATAAGAATATACTATGAAATGTCTAGCAGTTTAGCAGTTTGATATAGTTATGAATTCCAAAAGATAGACATTGGATTATGCTTGTAAACTGGTCTGTTCATCTGGGCATGATTAAGTTATGATTAGGGATTTGATTGGGCCATAGCAGGAGGACATTGAGCTGCCCCTTGGTGGGTAGGAAATCAAAGATAAAAGTCATGGCAAAGGACAGAGTTGGGGTTTTGAGTTGGAGTTCCGATATTGGAATTCTGATGTGGAGTCTTGAGCTGGAGCCCCAGGAAGTAAGCAAACAGAGGAGCAAATAAGTGACGAATGAGAGAAGGCCACGGGAAAAGAGATGAGACATTCACCTGACAAACAGCTGGACTTGTGGAGAAAGGCAAAGGCTAGAGAGCCTCATAGTCTACAGCTGACCTTCTGGAGAGAACAAGCAGTTGAACCTGGAAAGAATCAAGCCCGGGGAAGAGAGGAACCCAAGAAGCTGGGCCCCTCACAGAGTTTGGTGAGGGAAGTAACTTATGCTTTATGGTAACTTTATAGTCTGGCAACTTTATGTCCTCTACCACAAATAATTACTCTCTATAAAGACCAACAGATTTCTAGTGGTTTGCATCAGCACCCCTTTGGCTGATTAATACAAACTGTATGTCAAAAAATTAGGTAATGTAGAGGAGTTTGACAAATTCCTAGAAACACACAAACCACATACATGGAACCTAGAAGAAATAGCAGAACCCCAACAAATCAAGCAATCACAAGTCAAGAGATTGAAACAGTTATCACAAACTTTCTAAAGATGAAAAGCCTGGGACCAAATGGCTTCACAATTGAATTCTGCCAATCATTCAAAGTTGATCTAAAACTAATCTTGCTCAAGGACTTCCAAAAGATTGAAGAGGAAAGAACACTACAAAACTCAGTCTATGAAAGCAATAATACCCTCATACCAAAATCAGATAAAGATACTACAAAAAAGAAAATTACAGACCAATATCTTTAATGAATACAGATACAAAAGTCCTCAACAAAATACTTGCAAATAGAATCCAAAAGCACATTTTAAAAATTATACAGCACGATCAAGTGGGTTTCATCCCAGTTATGCAAGGGTGGTTCAACGCAAAAAATCATTTAGTGTAATAAACGTCATTGAGAAATTGAAGAAGAGAAATCACATGATTCTTCTCAATTGATGCAGAAAATTCATTTGACAAAATACAGCACCCTTGATAAAATCTCTCCAATAGATAGGAATAGAAGGAATTTTCTCAATACGGTAAAGGGCATATAAGGAAAACATACAGCTAACATTTTATTCAATGCTGAATGACAGAAAGCTTTCCTCCTGAGATCAGGAACAAGACAATTGTGCCCATTGTCACCATTGTTATTCAATATGGTTCTAGAAGATCTAGAAAGAGAATTAAGGCCAGCTAAGGAAATAAAAGGCACCCAAATAGGAAAGGAAGAAGTAAAATTCCACTATTTGCTGACGGCGTGATCCTGTATCTAGATCTCCTGAAAAATCAATAACAAAGTTACTAGTACTAATAGACAAGTTCAGCAAAGTGGGAGAATGCAAGATTAATAAGCAAAATCAATAGTGTTTCTATACACTACCGATGTGCAATATGAGGAGTAAATCAGGGAAAAAATTCCATTTATAATAGCAATGAAAACAATCAAATATTTAAGATTAATCTTAGCCAAGGACAAAAAGGACATGTATTCAGAAAACTACAAAACATTTCTAAAAGAAACTGAAGAAGGCTTAAATAAATGGAAGGACATTCCATGCTCATGAATGGAAATACTAAATATTGTTAAGATGTCAATACTACCCAAACTGATTTACAGATTCAATGCAATTACAATAAATATCCCAACAAACTTTTTTGCAGAAATGGAAAAATGAATTATCAAATTTATTTGGAAGGTAAAGGTGCCCAAATAGCCAAAAAATTCTTTACAAAGAAGAACGACTTCTGAAGACTCTCACTCCTAGACTTAAAAAGTATTACTTAGCTACTGTGGTAAAAACAGTATGATACTGTCAAAAATGCAGTCACATTGACCAATGGAACTGAATCAAGAACACTGAAATATTCCCTCACATTTACAGTCAAGTGATTTTTGACAAGGAGTTCAAGTCCTCCCAGCTGGGCCAGAAGATCTCTTCAACAAATGGTGCTGGGAGAATTAGATATCTATATCCAAAAAAATAAGACCCCTATCTCACATCTTATACAAAAATTAACTCAAAATTTATCAAGGACCTAAATATAAACGTGAGAACCATAAGTCTCTTAGAAGAAAATGTAGGAAAGCATATTCAAGATTTTGTGGGAGGTGGTAGGTTCTTAAACCTTATACCCAAAGCATGAGCCACAAAAGGAAAAATAGATAAATGGAACCTCCTCAAAATTAAACATTTTTGCACCTCAAAGGATTTTGTCAAAAAGGTGAAAAGCAGCCGACAGTATGGGAGAAATATTTGGCAATCACATATCTCATAAGTGTTTAATAGCCATGATATGCAAGGAGATCATGCAACTCAACAATAAAAAGAAAAACTACGCAAATGGGGAGAAGACTTGAAAAGACAATTGTCCAAAGAAATACAAATGGCAAAAAACACACGAAAACATATTCAACATTATTAACAATTAGGGAAATGCAAATCAAAACTACAATGAAATATCATTTTACACCTATTAGAATGGCTGCTATGAAAAACTTGGAAATCTGAGTATGTTGGAAAGGATGTGGAGATAGGAATGATTATCACTGTTCATGGGAATGAACAACTCTCCAGCCATTGTGGAGGACTGTTTGGCAGTTCCTATGGAAGTTAAATATAGACTTGCCATGGGGCCCCACAATACCATTACTAGATTTCTATCCAGAAGAACTGAGAACAGAGTCATGAAAAGAAACCTGCACATCAGTGTTCATAGTGGTTTATCTGCAATTGCCAAAAGTTGGAAAAAACCCAAGTGTCCATCAACGGATGAATGCATAAACAAATTGTGGTATATACACATGATGGAATATAACCCAGCAGTAAGAAGAAATGAAGTCATTAAGCATATGGCAACATTGCTGAACCTGAAGGATATTATGCTGAGTGACTCAAGCCAGACACAAAAGGACAAATATTGTATGATTGGTGTATTATGAACTAAATATATTGTGTAAACTTATGGAGTTAATAATTAGAATATAGGTCACCAGAAAATAGAAGGAGGGTAGACAATTGAAAGCTGAAAGTTAATCAGTGTAGAACTGGTAAAAACAATGTTTGTAAATCTTTGGGAATGAATAGAAAAAGTGAAAGCATATCATGGTGTCTGTAACTAGCAGAGCTATTATATGGGTATGACAGTGGTTGAAAGGGAAAGTCTAAGTTTATGTATATTACTAGAAGGAAAGCTAAAAACTGTAACATGGGACTGTATAAGATAGTAAAAACTCATGTAAAACATGAATATGTGTGATAATGCATATACAAGACTGTTTTTACAAAATATAAATACAAATAAACTAGAGAGAAGGAAAAAGAATAGCAGTTCTCTATGATAGGGGAAGCATAGAGGGATTTATAGGTGATGAATTTTGTTTGTTTCTTTTTTGTTTATTGTTATTATTGGAATAATGAAACTGCCCTAAGAATAGTTGAAGTGATGAATGCACAAATACGTGATTATACTGAATACAATTGATTGTACACTTTGGACAGATTTATGCTGTATTAATATGTATCAATAAAATTGATTTGTTAAAAAAAAAAGAAGACACTGGGTGAATATAAAAATTTCACAGCATGCAAAGAAGTGTGACAGTTTTTATTGGAATGAAAGACACAATGGATGAGATTGAAAATACATGAGAGGCATATAACAGCAGACTTGAAATGGCCAAGGAAAGAATAAGTGAATTAGAAGAACGTTGGAATTGGAAAAGACAGGAGAATGGAGAGCAGAGAAAGAAACGAATAGAAAAATTGAAGTGGCTTTCAAGGAATTGAATGACAGTGCAAAATGCACAAACATGCATTTGGGTGTCTCAGAAGGAAAAGAGAATGGAAAAGTATGAGAAGGAATAATTGAGGAAATAATCACGGAAAATTTCCCAACTTTTGGCTATCATGGATAATTCTGCTATGAACATCAGTGTGCAGGTGTCTATTTGTGTCACTGCTCTCAGTTCTTCTGGGTGTAAAATTAGTAATAGTACAGAGGAGCAACAAAAGAAAAAACCAACACCTTTGCACCTCAAAGGACTTTGTCAAGAGGATGAAAAGACAGCTGACATAATGAGAGAAAATATTTGGCAAGATAAGGGTTTATTATCCATGATTAAAAGGATATGATGAAGAGATCATACAATTCAAAAGTAAAAAGAAAACATATCCAATTATAAAATGGGCAAAAGGCTTGAAAAGACAATTGTCCAAAGAAGAAATATAAATGGCAAAGAAACACATGAAAAATATTCAATATCACTAGTGATCAGGGAAATGCAAATCAAAACTAGAATGAGATATCATTTTACATCTATTAGAAGGGCCGCTATTAAAAAGACAGAATACTGTAAATCTTGGAGAGGATGTGGAGAGATAGAGACGCTTATTCACTGTTGTGGGAATGTAGAATGGTACAATAACTGTGGAAAATTGTTTGGTAGTTCCTAAGGAAGTTGACTATAGACTTGCCATGGGACCCAGCAATATCATTGCTTGGTATAGACCCACTCTACTTCTTTTAATAGATGTATCTAGACCATGAATCTTTAAAGTATTTATTGAGAATTTAGTGCATAACTTTGGGATTTTTTCCCTCTTCCCTATTTTTAATTTGTCTATTTTGTTTTTCCTGATTTCCTATGAGTTACTTGAATGTTTTTAAAATATTTTGAATTCTAGTTTTAGTGTTTTTTCATATGCCTCTTTGTTAACATTTTAAATGGTTGCTCTAGATGGTATACATACTTTTCTATACATAGAAAAGTCCTCATTGTTTACTGGTATCAAAATTTTACCAGTTCAAGTAAAGGGTATCCCTTTATGTACCTTTGCCCTCAACCCATTTATTATGTAATTGTCTTAAATATTTCCTCTACAGATATTAATAACCTCATCAGAGAGTGTTATCATGTTGCTTTAATTGTCAAACGAGAGAATTCAAGAAGACAAAGTCTAATGCAGTTAGGCATATATTACATTTTAACAGATCCTATCCAGATGTATTGCATTTATTTATTAAGATTCTTATTTGTTTACTCTTAAAAATTTTATTTATCCCCCCCAGATGTTTCTCTTGTCTGTCTGCTCATTGTTTGCTGACCTTCTCAAGGAGGCACGGGGAACTAAACCTGGGATCTCTCACATGGAAGGCAAATGTCTAATGACCTGAACCTCATCACTCACTGTATTGCATTTAATTGTCATTGTCTATTTAGCTGTTCATTCTACTTTTTTTTAACTGTGGGAATATATATGCAACAAGAATTTTCCCATCTTATCCACTTGAAACACCCCATCCAGTGATATCACTCCTCTTTACAAGGTTGTGGTACTTTCATTAGCTTCCAAATATCCCCATCACCCCAAACAGAAACTTCATACCCACTAAGCATTAATTCCCCATATCTCCTGCCCCTTCAGCCTTTGCCACATATATTCCAATTTCTGTCATTGCGGGCATGTATATTCTCTGATTTTTTTTTAATTATCATGGGTCTTAACTTTTCATCTCAAATCATTAATAGTCATATTTGCTTAGATACCAACTAAATTTCAAGGTATATATTAACTATGTTCGTATACTTCTCTGGCCCCCATATTTATGTAATAGTTGTCACAAATAGTTTGTTTATACTTTATGCATCCCAAACCACAGTTTTAGCTTTACATTTTATGTATTTGCCTTTATAAGTCCTGATTGAAATAAAAAGTAGCCTTAACAACCCATAAACACAATAGAACTGGCCTTTTTATTTACGCCTCATTGTCCTTGCCAGAGATAATTATTTCTTATATGGCTTTCATATATTGTCTTTCAACTTACAGATCTTGCTATAGCATTTGTTGTATGGTCAGTCTAGTGGTGACGAACTCCCTAAGATTTGTTCATCTGGGAATGTCTTAATCTCTCGCCACTTTTGTACATTTGTGTTGCCAGATATAGAATTCTTGGTTGGCAATTGTTTGCTCTCCGAACTTTAAACATGTCATCCCCCTGCTGTCTTGCCTCTATGGTTTCTAGTCAGAAATTGACACTTAACCTTATTGCTGCTCCCTTGTATATTGCCTTTCTCTTGCAGGTTTCAAAATCCTCTTTATCTTTGGCATTCAACACTTTATTTATAAAATGCTGTGGTGTGTGTCCATTTCAATTTATCCTGTTTTGAGTTAATTTAGCATCTTGGTTACATATTGTCTTTCATCACATTTGGGCGTTTATCAGCCTTTAATTCTTTGAATATTCTATCTGCTCCTTTCTCTCTTTTTTCTACACCTGGGATTCTCACAATGTGCATATATGTGTGTTTGATGTTATCCTACAGATTCCTCAGGCTGTGTTCACTTTTCTTCATTATTTCTTCTTTCGCTCCTCAATTTCAATTATCTTAGCTTCAAGTTCACTGATTCCTTTTTCTGCCAGCTTCCATCTACTGTTGAACCCGCCAAGGGAAATTTTAATTTCTATTACTGTGGTTTCCAACTCTGTTTGGTTCATTTTCATAAATTCTGTCACTTTCCTGACATTCTCTTCATGTCCATCTATCATTTTATGATTTCCTTTAGTTCTTTCTCCATGCTTTCCTTTAGGTCTTTGAGCATATTTAGGACCATTTTTAAAAGGTCTTTATTTGGTACATTTCATGTCTGGTTTCCTCATTGATAGCTTCAATTACTGTATATTTTCTTCTTTTCCTAGACCATCACTTCCTGTTTCTTTGTATATTTTATAACTTTTCATTGAAACCTGGATATTTTGATACTTTATTGTGTTATTGCAGGAATTTTTATTTTGAGGTGTCTGCTTTTTAAGTATGTATGCAGCCAGTGTTATGACAGAGATTTCCCTGAATGCCAGGGGCTACCAAAATAAAAGAAAAAAAAACGTCTTTCCCAGTCTTTGCAGGTGGACTTGTGCACATGATCTTTGTCAGATTTTATTCATATATTGAGATAGAAATTGCTCCAGACAAAATTGTAAGGACCACCATAATCCTTTCTGGGCATGTGCCTTTAGCATGCATGTATGGCCCTAGGAATTTCGCCATTGATGTGTCTACAATCTCACTGTGTTTTGTAGGAGCTTCCTTCTACATGCAGGGCAATTTCTGGTATGGCTTTGAATTTCTCTGACTGCATGGAGGTTTAAATTCATGAAATTATACCTATTTTTTATATTTCTCATAGGACTGTGAAAGAAAATCCCTATTAGTGGAAACTTTTCAGGGGGGTCCATTATTGTTGATAACATTTTCCCCAGCTGAAATAACAGGAATGAAGAGAAATGAATGGGAAAATTTTTTTTAGTTCATCCTTTCATTAATGTGCTGGCCTCCTTTGAAAACCTTGACTTAATGGGACAATCCCATTTAATTTCTCCATGTTACATGATCCTATTTCCTATACCACTTTTTCTCCACAAAGATACCTTCTTAATATCTCTGCTTCTGGGAGCAGTGTGTGGCCCAATGTAAGTCTTATTTCCACATGTATTATTTACAGAAGGTAGAAAGTTACAGCCACTGTGGAAGACGGTTTCCTAAGGAAGCTGAATATAGACTTGCCAAGGGACCCAGAAATACCATTCCAGGGTATATACCCAGAAGAACTGAGAGCAGTGACATAAACAGATATCTGCACACTGATGTTCATAGCAGCATTATTCATAATTGACAAAAGATGGAAACAACAAGGTGATATCAACTGATGAATGGACAGACATTGTGGAGTATACACATGATGGAATATTATGCAGCAGTAAGAAGAAATGAAGTCATGAAACATATGGCAACAAGAATGAACCTGGAGGACATTATGTTGAGTGAAGCAAGCCGGACACAAAAGCAAAAATACTGTATGATTGCCCTATTATGAACTAAATATATTATGTGAAATATAAATGTGTTATGTGAAATATGAATTCCTGTAGAATTGCATACATAAGACCATTTTTCTTTGAAGCTGCAAAAATGTAAGTTAGTACTACAAAATGTTAAAATCAGAAGGAAAAAAAATTATATTAAGTGAAGAAGACCAGACACAGAGTACTACATATTTTATGATCCCATTTGTGTAAAATGTAAATATAAATCAATTTATAAAGATGAAATGAGATTAGTGGTTATGTAGGTATAATGAAGGAATGCTAAGTGTTTGGAGTCTTTCTTTTTAGAGTGATGAAACTGTTCTAAAATTTTTTAGATTGTGATTATATTAAAAGCCATTGTTTATACACTTTGGATAGATCATATGGTATGTGATTATATCTCAATAAAACTGCTTAATAAACAAATAAATAATTGGGCAAGAACAGCCAGAAACAGCAGCTATGTACTGCAGGAGAAAATAGAGAGATTGAGAGGTGAGGAATTTTCTTATTTGTCTGTTTTTATGATTATTATTTTGAAATCATGAAAATGCTCTAATAATGATTGAAGTAATGAACACCCAACTATTTGATTATACCAAGTACCATTGATTGGAAACTTTGGATGAATTGTAAACTTTATTACTATGTATCAATAAAATTGATTTGTTTAAAAAAATTAGAGTGATATAGTGGCTATAAAGCATGATCCAACAATATGCTTTCTACAAGAAACTCACTTCAAGTATGGCCAATTTGGCAGGATGAAAGTAAAAGGATTGAAAAATATATGCCATGCTATTAATAATTAAAAGGAAACAAGAGTGTTTTCAACATGATAAAGTTATATAGGAAAATGCCACAGCTAGCATCATACTCAATAGAGAAAGATTGAAAGCTTTCCTGCCAAGATTAGGAACAAGACAAGGATGCCTGTTTATACAACTGCGCCCCAACATTGTACTGAATATCTTCACCAGAGGAAATAGGCAAGAAAAAATAAATAAAAGGCATCCAGATTGGAAAGGAAAAAGCAAAACTGTCTCTACTTGCACATGACATGATCCTATGTAGAGAAAATGCCAAAGGATCTAAAGGAAAGCTGCTAGAGCCAACAAATTAATTCAGTAAAGTGGAAAGGTATAAGGACAACATGGAAAAAAATAGATTTATTCCTATACACCAACAATGAAGAACTGGAAAAGAAAACCAAGAAAAAGCTCCATTTGCAATACCATGAAAAAGACTGAAATATATAGCAATAAATTTAACCAAGTATGTAAAGGACTTATATACAGAACTGTAGATTGAAAATGAAAAAGATTGCTGAAAGAAATTAAGAAGACCTAAATAAATGGAAAAATATCTGGCAAAGAGCAGCAGAATTCAGGGAATAGAAGAGGAGGAATAAGAGAAGTTGGGTGTTTGCTTCAATGACATTACACGTAAGAAAATTGTAGATTATTTGGTTTAGAGAGAGCCACACTTGAGCAACAAGGAAGTTTTCAGGAAGTAACTCATTCTGTTCTATGATAAACTATTCATTTCAATTTAATCAAAACAATTATTTTTAAAAGAAGTTTGTAAATGTTTCATTAGTTAAAAACTTACAACTTTATCATCTTAAAGGTGAAACAGACATAATGTTAAATTGTTAATATATTTATAAATACCAGGAGATTACACCAAAGTAGAATAAAATTAAAATAATATTTTATCTAAGAATTGTTTTGTTCTTTTCCTTCATAGGAGGTTAGAGTTGCTTTGTTTTCATAATACCATAAAAATATAACCTTAAAACCCTACCAGCTATTAGACTCTGGGGAATATATTACATAGTAATTTTTTATTTGTTTTAATTATAATATAGAAAAACCTTTTCATCGATTTCATGGATCTTTTTACTGACTGAAATTTTGCAATTGGGGTATTAATTATTCTCATCTCAAGGCTGTTAAAATTTAATTGGAGAATTAGAGGACATACTGTGCTAATCAAGGCATATACTAAAATATTCCCACTGTCCGTATCATTTTTCATTTCCAGGCCTAGAAGACAGAATTCTAAATTAAACTCACATCCGCCCTACTTTTCCATGCAGCCCACACCCCAAAGTTTCTAGACCAATTTTAAGGAGTTGCTGGAATTCAGTCAAGGTTAGAAGACCCTGGGGGTAGGATAGGCTCCAGAAAGATTATGAAAATATTCAGGACAACGTTTTGAGGTCTTTTTTCCTTGAAATAATTTCTTTAGTCAGATTTTTATATGGGCTTTGTCAACTTGTTTGTTTTTTCTAATTTGGACTCCAGGAGTATTCATTCACATTTACAAATATAGTTGCTTATTTAATTTTTAGCAAATTCAAAGAGCTCTTTCAAGAATTTTTATTTGTTAACTTGATATTACCACCCAGAGGTATGAAAATATACATTGAACAAACACATAGACACACATAAAGAAACATAACTTACTAATTTGTCGCATATATCTCTTTTATTATGGTTGTCTTTTGGTTTTCCATCATTTCATGA
>JAQZBX010006790.1:15866-52313 GCA_029593785.1 Cabassous unicinctus | reverse complement strand
CAAAGCTGCTTCTCAAAGACTGCTTCAACTGTCCTTTGCCTTGCCTTTTATATTCAATTCCCCACCCACCAGGGGGTGGGGCTCAATGCCCTACTGACTGACATGGCCCAGTCAACGCCCTAATCATAATTCAATCATGCCCAGATTAACAGATCAGATTACAGGCATGATCCAATTATATTTTTGGAATTCATAATTATATCAAATTCCCCAACGGTTACACCCTATCAAACCACATAGACTGATAGAATGAATAATAATAAAAAAAATGAAACATCTATATGCTATCTACAAGAGACTCACCTCAGGCCTAAGGACACAATCTGGTTAAAGGTGAAAGGTTGGAAAAAGATATTCCATGCAAATAGTAACCAAAAAAGAGCTGGAGTAGTGATACTATTATTGGACAAAATAGATTTTAAATGTAAAACTGTTATAAGGGATGAAGGAAGTCATTATGTATTAATAAAAGAGGAAATTCACCAAGAAGAAATAACTATACTAAGCATTTATACACCTAACCTGACTGCCCCGAGATATATGAGGCACACACTGGCAAAACTGAAGGAGGAAATATATGTCTCTACAGTAATAGTTGGTCATTTCAATACACCACTCTCATTATTGGATAGAACATCTGGACAGAAAATAAATAAAGAAACAGAGAACTTGAATAATATGATGAATGAACCAGACCTAACAGATGTCAATAGAGCATTGCACCCCAAAAGAGCAGGATATACATGCTCTTCAAGTGCTCATGGACCTTTCTCCAGGATAGACCATATGTTGGGACACAAGACAACATGCAATAAATTTTTAAAAGATTGAAATTATGCAAAGCACTTTCTCTGATCATAATGAAATGAAGCTGGAAATGAATAATGGATGGAAAAATGGAAAATTCATAAATATATGTAGATTAACAAAATAATCTTAAATAATTAGTGGGTCAAAGAAGAAATTGCAAGAGAGCTAAGCAAATATTTTGAGACAAATGAAAAAGGGAATACAACATATCACAACCTATGGGACACCACAAAGGCAGTGCTGAGAGGGAAATTTATAGCCTCAATGCTTACATTTAATAAGAAGAAAGAGCTAAAATTGAAGATCTAACTGCACATCTGGAGGAGCTAGAAAAATAACCACAAACTAATCCTAAACCAAGCTGAAGGAAAGAAATAGAAAAGATCAGAGCAGAAATATATGAAATTGAGGACAAAGAAACAATAGAGAGAATCAACAAAACCAAAAGGTGGTTCTTTGAGACGATCAAAATCCACAAGCCCTTAGCTAGACTGACAAAGAAGAATAAGGAGAAGATGCAAATAAATAAAATCAGAAATGAGATGGGGACTATAGCAGTTTGATATTATTTATGACTCCCCCAAAATGAGAAAAATTATGTTTGTAAACTCGTCCGTTCCTCTGGGTATGATACCCTTTGATTGTATTAAATTCAAAAGTTTTAAGTTTACTTGATAAAAGGTTAGGACTTTGATTTGATTTGACAACATCAGTAGGGTATGACTTAGGTTTGAGTCCCTTCCCCCGCCCCCATGGGCTGATATAAATGCACACTCACTCAAGAAGACATGGCAGAGGAGAGAACTTTGATCCTGTGACCCCAGGAAGAGAGATGAGTCATTTGCCTGATAGTTTGCAGCTGAAGAGAATAGAGCAGCTGAGCAGCTGATAAGGCCCAGAAGGAAAGAAGCCTAATGCCAGCCTATAGCTGAGAGAGAGGAAGGCTGAACCATTGCAGAGATCGGCAACCATCTGTGGTGAGAAAGCAACCTTGAGTTGGACAATTTAAGGCCTTGTAACTAAGTTTTTATCCCAAATTATAAAAGCCAACAGATTTCTGGTGCTATTCATCAGCACCCCTTTGGCTGACTAATACAAGGACGTTACCACTGTCCCCACAGAAATAAGAGAGATCATAAAAGGATATGAACAACTGTATGCCAACAAACTAGACAATGTAGATGAGATGGATAAATTCCTAGAAACACACAAAACACCTACACTGAAATGAGAAGAAATAGAAGACTTCAACAAACCAATCACAAGTAAAGTGATTGAAACCTTCATCAAAAACCTCCCAAAGATGAAAAATACAGGACCAGATAGCTTCACACATGAATTCTACTAATCATTCAAAGATGATCAAATACCAATCTTGCTCAAGCTGTTCTAAAAAATTGAACAGGAAAGAATGCTACCAAATTCATTTTATGAAGGCAAAATCACCCTAATACAAAACCAGATAAAGATACTATGAAAAAGGAAAATCACAGACCAATATCTCTAATGAATATAGAAGCAAAAATCCTCAACAAAATACTTGAAACCAAATCCAGTAGCACATTAAAATAATTACACACCATGATCAAGTGGGTTTTATCTCAGGTAAGGAAGGGTGGTACAATACAAGAAAACTAATTAGTGTAATAAACCACACTGGTAAATTGAAGAAGAAAAATCACATGATCCTCTCAATTGATGCAGAAAAAGCATTCAACAAAATAAAGCACTCTTTCTTGATAAAAACACTCCAAAAGAGACAAATTGAAGGAAGCTTTCTCAATATGGTAAATGCATATATGAAAAACCTACAGCTAACATTGTACTCAAGGGTGAAAGTCTGAAAGCTTTCCCACTGAGATCAGGAAAAAGACAAGGGTGCCCACTGTCACCACCATTAGTGTGCTAGAAGTTTTTGCTAGAGTAATTAGGCTAGACAGAAATAAATGGTACCCAAATAGGAAAGGAATAAGTAAAAGTTTCAACCTTCACTATTCATTGATGATATGATCCTATATCTAGAAAATCCTGACAAATCCACAACAATGCTAGTAGAACTAATAGATGAGTTCAGCAAAGTGGCAGGATACAAAATTAATATGCAAAAATCAATAGTGTTTCTATACACTACTGATATGCAATCTGAGGATGAAATCAGAATAAAATTCCATTTATAATAACAACTAAAAGAATCAAATATTTAGGAATACACTTAACCAAGGACATAAAGGACCTATATTCAGAAAGCTACAAAACATTGTTAAAACGAACTGAAGAAGACTTAAATGAATGGAAGGACATTCCTTGTTCATAGATTGAAAGACTAAATATTGTTAAGATGTCAATTCTACCCAAAGTGATTTACAAATTCAATACAATCCCAATAAAAATCCCAACAGCCATTACTGCAGAATGGAAAATCCAATTATCAAATTTATTTGGAAGAGTAAGGGGCCCCGAATAGCCAAAAATGTCTTTAAAAAGAAGAACAAAGTTGGAGGACTCTCACTTCCTGACTTCAAAGCATATTACTTAGCTACAGTGGTAAAATCCCTGGTACTGGCATAAAGATAGACAGATTGACCAATGAAATTGAATCAAGAACTCAGGAAAAGACCTCACATCTATAGTCAAGTGATTTTTGACAAGGCTATCAAGCCCTCCCAGCTGGATGAGAACAGTCTATTCCACAAATGGTGCTGGGAGGACTGGATAGAGAAATCCAAAAGAAAGAAAAAGGACACCTATCTCATCTTACATAACAATTATCTCAAAATAGATCAAGGACCTAAATATAAAAGCGACTACCATAAAACTCCTAGAGGAAAATGTGGGAAAACATCTTCAAGATCTTGTGGTAGAAGGTAATTTCTTAAACCTTATACCCAAAGAACAAGCAACAAAAGAAAAAATAGATAAATGGAACCTCCTCAGAATTAAACACTTTTGCACCTCAAAAGTTTTTATCAAAAGGGTGAAAAGGCAGCTGACTCAATTAGAGAAAATATTTGGCAATCAAATATCCAATAAGGTTTTAATATCCATGATATATAAAGAGATCATACAACTCAACAATTAAAAGAAAAACTACCCAATTAAAAAATGGGCAGAAGACTTGAAAAGACAATTATCCAAGAAGTAATACAAATGGTGAAAAAACACGTGAAAAAATGTTCAACATCACTAGTGAGTAGGGAAATGCAAATCAAAACTGCAATGGGATATCATTTCACACCTATTATACTGGCCACTATTAAAAAGTTGGAAAACTGTAAGTGTTGGAGAGGATATAGAGAGATAGGAATGCTTATTTACTGTTGGGAATGTAGAATGGTATAGCCACTGTGGAGGACTATTTGGCAGTTCCTAAGGAAGTTAAATATAGACTTGCCATATGACCTGATAATGCCATTACTAGGTATATACCCAGAAGAACTGAGAGCAGTGACACAAACAGACATTTGCACACCGATGTTCATAGCAGCGTTATTCACAATTCCCAAAAGTTGGAAACAACCTAGGTGTCCATCAACTGATGAATGGGTAAACAAATGTTGGTACATATATAAGATAGAATATTATGCAGCAGTAAGAAGAAATGGAGTTGTGAAGCATGTGGCAACATGGATGAACCTGGTGGAGATTACGTTGAGTGAAGCAAGCCAGACACAAAAGGACAAATTCTGTATGATTGTGCTCTCATGAACTGAATATACTGTGTAAACTCATGGAGTTAATTATTACAATATAGGGCACCAGAAATTAGAATGAGAGTAAAGAATGGAAAGCTGAGGGTTAATCTGTGAAGAATTGGTTAAAAAAAGGTTGTTTGAAAATCTTTGGAAAGGAATATAAATGGTGAGAGCACATCATAGTGTTTATAACTAGCAGAGCTATTATATGGGTATGACAGTGGTTGAAAGGGTAAGTCTAAGGTCATGTATATTACTAGAAGGAAAGCTAAAAACTGGAACATTGAACTGTATAACATAGTGAAACCTCATGTAAAATACAAATATGGGTGATATTGCATATATTTCTGTTATTACATAATATAAATACAAATAAACTAGAGAGAAAGCATTAATAGCAGTTATGTACAGCAGGGGATGCATAGAGTGATTGAGAAGTGATGAGGTTTTTTGTTTGTTTGTTTGTTTGTTCATTTGTTCTTTTTTATTATTATTATTGGAATAATGAAAATGCTCTACAATGACTGAAGTGATGAATGCACAGATTAAACTGCATACCATTGATTGTACACTTTGGATGGATTTATGCTTTATTAATAAGTATCAATAAAATTTATTTGTTTCAAAACAAAAGCAAACAGAACAAAAATTCATTACCATTCATTACCATTCTGTAGGCCCAAAAAGCCCCACATGGGCATCACAGGCCTACAATCAGGGAGTCAGCAGAACTGTGTTCCTTTCTGGAGGTTCCAGAGAAAAGTTTCCTTGTATTTTCCTATTTCTAGAGGCCACTGACAACTCTTAGCTCCTAACGACCTTTCTCTATGTTCAAAGCCATTAACATTGCATCTCTCTAAACATTTTTCCATAGTCACATTTTCATCTGACCACATCTGGGAAAGACTCTCTGATTAGAAGAACCATATGATTAGATTATGTCCTTCTAGATAATTTAGGATAATTCCTCCATCTCAAAGTCCTCAACTTAATTAAAGCTTCATAGTTTCCTTTGCCATGGACTTTAACACATTCACAAGTTTCTGGGAAGTGTATGTGGACATCTTTGGGGAGAGGGGCATTTTTTGTGTACTGCTTTATCCTAAAGACTAGTGAGATAACTCTTTGGGTTGTTAAGAATATTCTATGAGTCATAAATATATTAGAAGGCCCTTGAAAGTTACAAAGTTCTATTCATGTAAAAAATATTGTGACACATAAAAATGTGTATATTGAGATGCATTGGAAAGTTATTTTTTAAAACTATCCATTCTCGTCATGCTGATCAGTGAACTTACACTTTAAAAACAAAATTTAAGACACTTGTATAATTGATTTACTCCATGAACATTCATTGAAGTGGCACATTTGAGTAGAATTTGATATCAGGAAAACTTATATTTGTATCCTCAGTCTGACACTCACTCATTAGCTATGTGGCAACGGAAAAATTACTTGGTTCTCTGACTCTCAGCTTTCTCTTCCCTAAAATAAGGCCAGTATCACCTAGCTTAGTGCGGAGCAGTAGAATAAAATGAGAAACATTCATAAATACATTAAGTGGTGTGTCTTTATAGTAAAAATATAAAAAAAATATTAGTTTCCTTTCATTCCTCTTCTCTAATTTTGCTACATGCTAGTGACACAAAGAGGGCATGGCATCATTCCTTCAGTCCTAGAGAAGCTTATAGTCTAATGGAGAGTTGAAGATGGCTTCATTTAGTAAGTGACATTTGAGATGGGTGTGGAAACATTATTAAGAGTTTCAAAATAAATAAAAGTCCATACCAGGTGGAAAGGCAAAGCAATATCCTTGGGAATAAAGAATTTGAGAGTATCAGCTGAAGAGTATGGTAGTGACAGATGAACCTCTTCGGCCTGTTTGAGTCAGGCTGCAATGGGCCTAGTAGGCCAGAGGTTTACTACCTGTGGAAAAGTGAGTAAAAGCCTCAGTTTAAACTAATTGAGACCCAGGGTGGGTCTTAATCATCTTTTTGGAGTCTTTTATGAATGGAGGATACACAAGAATAAAAAGCCATAGATACACAAGAAAAAAGTGGCAGAGACAGAGAAGCCCCGAGCGGCTGAGAGGTTCCAGAGGCCCTGGGTGCTGCTCCCTCTTTTCTCATCCTTTGTCTAGATAAAGCAGGGACTTTTTTTTTTTTAAGGTGGTACTGGGGATTGAACCCAGGACCTCATACATGGGAGGCAGACACTCAATCACTGAGCTACAACTGCTCCATGATAAAGCAGGGATTTTTAAAAATTAATTTAAAAAATTTTATGTATTAGTATTAGTAGTATTAGTATTAGTATTTCATCTATGCATGTTTACAGTTCTAGGTTGTAGACCTCTCTGGCACCCTGTTTAGGGTATATAGGAGATAAAAAGAAAACCCAGGGAACTCACTGCTGTGAGTCTACCTTTTCCTTTACACCTTTCAGAGTTCTAAGTTTTTCCATGAATGTCTGTTGAATTATTTCCAGGATACTTAGTTGTATTTGGAGGGGAGGAACCAGGAAAAGTGAGCCTATGCAATACAGCTTTATAAATAAGGTTCAGATTACTGCACTTTTGTCAAGTAATTCGAGGGACATCAGTGTCTTTCACCCTGCTCGTTCTTCTTTGTTCATATTTGAGCAGTAATTTATTTTCCTAAAAGTTAGTTGGTCTTATTCCTTCTTCATTAAAATATTCAAAACTGTCTTATCTAATTACCAAATGTTTTGCTAGCTTAATTGTATCCTTTTCTGCTCCAGCTGTCCATATTTATACTAATATTTATGCAAGATATATTTCATGATTCCATTTAAGCAAATGCTGTGGTAATTATGTGCCTCATAATTAAATATCTTCTTAACTAAGCCCTAGTTGTTATAATAAATTTAGCAGAATGATTGACTATGGGACGGGTAAATATGTAGGAGAAGAACATTTGGCTTTGTTTATTATTACATCAGATAGGCTGCCTTTTGACATCCTAATAGAGACAATATTTCTCCTTTTGTTTTAAAAATGAATCATTTAGCTTCCTACAGCATAAAAGATTACATTGACTCTGAGCTGACCTAGGAAGCAAAAGGTGAAAATATTTGCTTTGCAAATTTGAACAAATATGAGGACAAGTTTTTCTTGTCAGAACAAATGGCTTCACTAAGATTGAGGCAAATGAGATTTGCCTTCAAGCTTTGCTCAAGCTTTAAGGTCAACTTTTAAACAGTGGCATTTTCTAATTATAAAATACATATGGATACAAGTGTCAGGTACAGATAAACTACAGTTGACATAGAAAAATTGATTGGGTGGTGCTGCAAAGGATTTGTTGATCTGCACAAGAACAATTGTGTTCTAGTTACCTTAAGGTTAGTGAATAAGGTAGGTCCTTTATATAGAAAGTCTAATTTCTGTTGAATTATAAATGAGAGTGGACTATATGGAGCAAATCAGCATTACCATCAGAGTCGCATTCCAGATTCTTGTGGACACCATAGAGGAGCATGGTCCTCCATTGGCCATAAGATTGTGAAAACGTCTCCTTTGTTGGCTTAAGTGAACAGAGCTTCTTAAAGGAAAGATTGGATTTTGAATTTTTGATCACTATTGAATCTTGCTTTGACAGCATAACTGGGCACAGCCTTGTTCAAAAGGTGCTTGTGGTAGTCTGATTAATGACCTCAAAGATGTCTACATACTAATCCAAATACCTGTGAATATGCTACCTTACCATTCAAAAGGGATTTGCAAATGTGATTAATTTAAGGATCCTAAAGTGGATAGATTATCCTGAATTAGGCAGATGGTGAGATTATCCAGGTGCTTACAAGAAGGAGATAAGAGGGTTAGAGAAGGAGAGAGAAAGAGAAAGAGAGAGAGAGAGAGAGAGAGAGAGAGAGAGAGAGAGAGAGAGAGAGAGAGATACTACACTGCTAGCTTTGAAGAAGGAGGATAAAGCCAGGAGCCAAAGAATGCAGGCAGCCTTTAGAAGTTGGAAAAAGCAAGGATATCAATTTTCCCTTAAGTCTTCCAGAAGGAATGCAGCCTTCTGACCAAATTGCCTTCTAATCTCCAGAATTTGTATGAAAATAAATTTGTGTTGTTTTAAGTCACCATGTGTGTGGACTTTGTTACAGCATTAGTAAAAAACTAATACAATGTTCTTCAGCTAGGATATTTTGCTGTGAAAAAAGGTTTGGCCTTGTAATTGCATGCCCAGGAATTAATATATATGCACGTACTTTATGTGTACATTTAGTTATAGAAAGTGTGTACATATTTATTTATGCAAGTTAATATTTGCTTTTGCTTAGAGACATCAATATTCTTTATTTTATTGTGTATTATTTTTATAAATAGAAAAAAGTGTTATTTTGACAAATAAAATTAAAACTACATTTCAGGCATATGGAGAGATGTCAGTCATGGAAAGGTGAAGTAAGAAGAATCTGGAGGCAGAAGTGGCAGGACCCTTCCAGGCATCAGGAGAGGAAGAGGGAATCATTCTTAATGTTGTTCAACTATAATAATTTCTTTTTAGAAAGGGAAACCCTATTGTAAGGTGGCATTAAAACATCTCTGCAAAGGAAATTAAGCATTATCTTCTCCTGGACTGGAATTTGTCAGTAATAAATTAGTAAAACTATTTTTATGTGTACCAGGAGATGTGCACAAGAATGTCTATGTAACAATGTTTGTAGATGCAGCTCTCTGGACACTGTCCAAATAATCATCAACAGTAAAATAGATAGATCAACTCTGGTATGGATTGTTGTGCCACAGTTGAAATGAAGTCACTGGAGCTAAGCTCAACAATGTGGATACGTTCAAGTTATGATGAAGAGTGAAAAGAGCAAGTTAGGGTTGGAATGATTCTGTTCATATCAAGTTCAATATCAAATACAACTAAACAATATATCATTTGGGATACCAATATATGTGGTAAAATATTCAGAGAATGATAAACAAAATATTTAATATAGGAGAACAGGAGAAGAAACTAGATGAAGAATCAGGGAGGTTTATGCTGAGGACTTTACATGTAAAATTAATTTTCTCCCATAAATTGAAATGCATTTACTATATTGTTATTCATTATACATTACATATAGTTTATAAACAATTTTCATAATATTCAATAAAATAATTGCATAAAACCCTTACTTAAGACTGCAAGATTTGTGTGCATGAGCTAGTCTTGGAAGAAATGTGGAAATTCCCAAAACATTTTTTCCCTTTGATCCAAGAGGTTTGCTACTGTTGTTGTTGTTGATTTGTTTTTATTTGCTTTGTTTTAGAAGAGGATAAAATTTTTAATGAATTCCAAGTAGTTTTTGGAATGTTTTCACAATAACTTTGGGTTTCATGTTCCATTGCAATTTGGTACAAGTATGTAAAATTATATCTGCTCTTTACAATTCAACATTTTTCAATGCATAACATGCTTTTCACGAGGCTGTTATTTTTAGGGTACAGCATGTATTTTATGTAGTTGCTAAATCACACTTTTAATTATATTTCTAGAAGATCTACATCCATATTAATTTTTTAGATTCGGTTGAAACTGGTTGAAGTATCCTAATATATCTACAACTGTAAATTTTTTCATAGGTTCTTTTTATTTCAACAATTTTGTTTTATTTTCTTAATTTTTGCATAAAGTTCGTGACTACTGTGGCATTTTCCTGTATTTTATCTTTGTTCATTTTTATGTTTTAAAGTCCAGCCTTATTTTAAAGAACTGTCAGTTTTAACCACCATTGGACTTTTAAAAATTTATCTTTGTATTTGCCTATATTTTAATTTGGATTGATTGCTAATTGAGTTTTATTTGGGTAATGAATTGCAATTGACTTTTATGCACTTTGTCAATTTATAACCAATATGTATTATATCTAGCTGAAATATTAAGGTTTTTACATGTGTATTTCAACCTTTAATTTCTGTTGTGATGGGTTTTTTTGTGTTGTTTTTTTTTTATATCTGTATTCTTGGGATTTGAATGTGATAAGGGGTGAGTGTGGGACTATCTGTAAATCTCAGTAAGTACTAATTTCATTGAATTAAACCAAGTCTTGTATTTGGTTATCTTCTTAATTTGTTAGGCTCTGTATACAATCTGAGACAATTAAAAAATTCATCTTGCTTCAATTGCTTGGCAGTAGGCATTTAAGTATTATCTCAATTATGAAGCCTTTGAAATAAATTTTGCATAGATAGTGTAAACTATATTGGAGTCATGGCTCCACTATTATTGGCTATGAAAAGGAAAAGTCCTTTACCACAAATAGTCTAGAATTCTCCATTTTGAAACTTACTCTTCTTGAAGACAATTGTCATCTATTTCAAGCCTCCAGATGAGCATGCTTTTTCTCCACCAAAATGCTGTTTACAGTTTCCCTTTGTCCATGAAGCCTTCTCAGTCCATTCTAACTAACCAATGTTTTGAATGAAAGCAAGATATCTTAGTTTTTTTCTAATTTCCCCCATGTTCATGTGTTATATTTATATTTTAGTCCTCCTTTCTCGCTTAAAATTGCTTGTTTGAATCCACAATTTACAAGGAAAGGGGTTAAATAATCTCTTTATTTAGTAATTTTCCATCTTGTATTTTGGGTGTTAGGGATTTGGAATAACTGAATTAAGCTTAATATCTGGTGGTATAATACAAATTAAAAGTCTCTCTCTCTCTCTCTCTCTCTCTCTCTCTCTATATATATATATATATATATACATATATATATATATGTATATATATATATATATCATCGTTCCTCTTTCTTTCCCTCTCTAAACTTCCAAACATAATTCTTATTCAGACTATAATCCATATATTGTTCAACAGTAGGTGTTCAACAAAACAGCAAATATGAGCATTAAACCGGCTTAGTGATATTCACCCAAAAGCAAATATAAACACTTAAGATATGCAAACCTGTCTCTTTGACTGATGCCACCCTTGCAAACGAGCAAGAACAAATGTCCATTACTTTTTTTTTCTTTAGGAAGCACAGGGAACCAAACCCAGGACCTCCCATGTGGGTGCTTAACTGCTTGAGCCACATCCACTCCCTGTCCATTACTTTTATGGCGTTGGCCTCTTCATGGAAATGAGAAATGATTGCCAGCTCAACTGGAGAGCATTGCACAAAGAAAATAGAATTTTTCCACCTGTAATTTAATCTGTAGCTTCTGCAATCTATGAAAAGGGACAATCTCATGCAACAAGTTAAAATAGTCACTCGTGCTTCTGGATCATTTTTTAAATTGAAGCTCTAAGGTAAGAAGCAGTTGATCCCATTGTTTTTAAAAGACAAACTAACCTGAAATGTAAGGAAAATAAATAAATAAAATACACCTAAATATGGACACCTGTTCACTTTTTTTACTAACAGTGAAGCCATGGTGTTTGAAAACCCATGCCCTCTTTCACTGACGAACTCTAGCAAAACTAATTTGTCCCACTTGATGTTTACAACTAAAATATTGAGTACAAAGTGTCCACAACATATTGATAAACTTGCCACTGATTTCTCTGCTGAAGAGTGTACACAGCCTTTAACTAATCCTTTTCAGCTCTGACTGCAAGAATCAGTCAATATTTTGTCATTTTAATATTACTACATTTGCCCACAAAATCCTACACAGATGGAGATAAAAGCTCTACTACAAGCAAAGAGGGCATTTTTTTTTCCTTTGCCGCAAAATATTGATGAAGTGCTTTATTGAGGTGGAGATCTCATTAATTATTTGATTTACAGAAAAAAGAAGGCAGAGGGAAATGAGTGCGCTGGCTAATACCATGATGTACCATCTTGAGACTTAAGATCTTTTTAATGTATTCATCAGGGGTGCATTTGAAAGGGGAAAGAGTGAGTTGAATAGGTCCATTAATTTAATTGAAGCAAGCTCTGACAAGAGATAAAACATCTCAGCCCGGCTTCTTTTCATGCGGCATGAGCGCCGTAGTAAACAGGCAGAGATCCAAACACACCAAAAAGAAATAAAGGTACATGCAGACTCAAGAGACTTCAAGGCCAGGGATATCAACAGATAGAGATGAATAAACCCTGAAGAGGCCCTCTCCTCGTTTGCCATCGCCATCACGTCAGTGTTCCGCGGGCACTGCCTAGGCTTTATTGTGAAACTCTGAACGACTCTGAGGCTACATGTAAGTAATTTAGACTTCTTAAGGCAAAGTTGCATTTGTTCTTTTTTTTTTCAAACTTCTGAGAAATAGACTCCATCTCCTGCTCTTGAAAGCCAGAGATGGAAGAGGGGAAATGAACTTCCAATGATCTCGGAAGCAGCTTTAAATGCTGCTGCTCTGCTTTAGCTGCATTTTGAAAGGTAGTGGTCAGAAAATTCTTTTAGTGTTGAAGAGGCTGGGCTCTCTCAGTGTATGCAACATTTGTCTCTCAGGGGTCAGTGTGGTTGCACAAGGCACATTAATTCAGGCCCTGCCCACAGCGCGACACAAAACACCCAGGGAGAATTCTCCCAACTCAACACCAAACGTGTTTTGCAAATTATTTCTCAGGCAAACAATTCACTGTGCCTAATCAATACTGCTGTCAGATCACAAAGCCATTAAAGTTCATCATTTTATAGGTACAATCATAATATATATATGCATATATCAAGTCATTGAATATCAAACTAAATATATCTTTTCCACAAAAATGTCCGAAAAAAATTAAGACCAAAGTACTGGCCAATTAATTTAAGGTACCTGAAAATAAATTAACAATTTAAGTAAAATAGAGTATCTTTTAGTCAATTAAATAGAACAAGTAGACTATTGGATTCTATCTGACATTAAAATTTTAATAACAACAATAAGAAGGATGAATGAACATGTTCTGCATTTTGGCATGTAAATTTAAAACTGGTGACAAAATGTTGGTATCTTCATAATATCATTTAAGGTACATCTTGAGACCTATAAATCATATAAAATAAATTTAGTAAATAGAGGTATATACTCTAGTGATTAAAGTGATATTTTTCATATTATTACTTTTATAGTACTTATGAAGCGTGTCAGTCTTTCTTTTAATTTTTAGTATTTTGTATTCTTCAAATGAGGACATTATTTTTTCCCTACACTTGGAAAACTATTCCTTCTTATTTTGAAAATGTTATAAACAGAACCCATTTTCTCAAATGCAATCTTATGTGGATCATCAGTATATAGAATAGTTGAATATAATATTTATTATTGAACATTATAAATTTATTTTGCAAGTTCAAAAAGATCTGAAGTGATTTCTAATGAATTATATTTTTAATATTTGAGAATGTAAGTTATTTTTCAAATCATCAAAATACGTGAAAAATAGAGAAGCTAATAACATGCATTTTTCAGACTCCTGAAGTAGTTTAAGCAGAATCTTGTAACAGAAGAACACAGGTCAAACAACACATGTGCAATATTTGACTAAAACAAGGGCAAGCTCACCTTCCAGATGACACCTCTGGGAGACAAGCAGCTTCTATAACACATACTCAATCATTACACAGTTCTGGGGTGTAGATCAACAGGTAATCTATTCAAATCAGTGGTGCCACTTAAGTGCAAGATTGTTTGCTTTCTGCTGCCTTGCACTTTGAAAATTAAAATTAGAGAACTTCCATGCATTCATCTAAATCTGGCAAACTTTCAGCATTTGTCCATTATTGAATTTAAGAATGAAGTAAATGAATATAGTCCACAAGTAGCAGAGGGTGTTTCACTCACGAGACAAAGATACTCAATTTAATTTTACAAGATGCAATAATTAATTTGTACCTTTGCTTTTATCATTAATACAGATCCTATGCTATATAAGGCAATATATATAATTTAATTATAACAGTAAATGTTTTCTCAGTTCATAATTATTTAAATAAATATTTATTTTATATAGTTACTTTCTTGTGGTTATTATAAAGTGAATTTACATATCAGATTTCTTGAAGTCACCTTATATATATTGTTGGGATAAGTATATGAAATTGTTTATTTAAGACTATCATCAAGAATTGAATTATTTTCATTACTTGTACTGTCAATCCAGTTTGCCATTTGACAGGGTGATTGGATCACAGCAATCAGTACTGGCTGGATAAATGGCTGAAATATACTTTGCTTTGGCTCATTTTCAAGCTATTTGGACTACCCCTTCTTAGATCAACAATGTCATCATCATAATCAGCAGCAATAATGGTAGAAGTAATAGTAATTTATTTTAATGACAAATATGTTCTGTATGACATTGTATAAAAAATAACATAGTGATTAAAGTTATAGGTCTTAGAATCAGACTGCTTGGAATGTAACCTTTCTATTCCTCAGTTTCCTCATTTGTAAAATGGGGACTATAATCATACATGCCATATATGGTTGCTGTAAAGATTAAATGAGGTGAAATATGTAAAGCATCCTGAGGAGCATTTAGTAAACATTACTATTTACACTATTACATTATAGAGGATCACACATGGCACTATAAAAAATAAGTGGCCAATACAGGACTACCTGACAAAAATATAATTTTCTTCAAAATAGCATCATTTGCCTTTAAATAACTTATATTCTTCTTGTACGCAACTTCAGATACTTAAGTTTTAATTTGGGAAACAAAAAGGTATTTAAAACATCTATTATAAAAAGAAATATTTGTAAAATGAGTCCATTTTCCCTTCAGCTAAAGAATTTGCATTCTACTTTTTAACTTTAATATACTAGAAATTTACTACTGTTTAATCAAGTATAACTTGATTAAAATGTTGAAAATATTTAGAGGAAGGAAAAGGTCTTCCTTCCCTGAGTTTCTGTGGTGTTTTTTTTTTTTATTACCAACGTCATGGTGGTTTCTGTGCACGTTACACTTCTTTCTAGAAAAGAAGATCGTGATGGTCTGTGGATCTATACACTGTTGAATACCTCCTACCAAATGGCTTCCTCTCCACAGATTCTCAGGAATATTTGTTGTAATTTAGATACCAGCTTAATATCAATCATTCCTTAAATATCTAAAGAAATTTGACTTGAGGCTTCTTTCTCTTGATTCATGGAAAGCCTTTCTTAAGATATCTATAAATTCAAAGAGATTATCTGAGTCATGTCTGGCTGCAATTAATGTTCTTCCAGAACTTTTGATCTCACTAATATTTCTCCATTTTTTGCTTCTTTTTTGTTTTCCCCTTGTGTGCCCACACAGGAAATATAGTCCCTTTCCCTTGATTTCCATAACCTGACATTCCTTTCTTCCCACTAGATGCAGAAGGAATAGATTCATAATATTGTGAAGCTTTAGAGCAATACCAAATTACTTTGCAATTCCCAGCTCAGTGTCCTCCTGATAAAACTCCTTTGCCCTCAATTCTGTCAATTTTTTTTTGTCACCTTTCTTTATTGGCTCTAGCCTTTGGTAGTAAAGTTGCATCACTTCTTGATCTGCCTGCTTAATTTCACCCTCCAAGGATCATATAATCTCACTTTCTGCCCTTATTCTTTAAGGACTGACATTTGTGCATATAAATAACCATGTAAACAAACAAATAATAAATTATGAGTCTGAGAAAGGGTGATAAAGGACTTTTAATTGTAGTCTTTACTTTTTTCCTGTGATGAAAGTAAAGAATTTAGTTAATACTTTGGTACATTTTAAGATCATGAAGCAAACTTTTAAATATGTCTTAAAATTAATTCTGTAACTGGAAGAAGATGTAATTAATTGGAGTTTCTTTCGCAAATCTGTTAGATTATTTTTCACTTCTCTTCAATTTTTGGTTTGCATATGAATTAAAATGATGCATGAATGTTAAATGATGTGTGGGCTTCATTTTTCTTCTTTTTATAATTATCCCTCTTTTAAATAATTATTAAACTGTGTGTTATGTGTTAGCCACTTTATGAATCCTATAAAATGCTAGTTGCTTAAGAGATGGTGAACAGTAGAACATACACTGATCATGATACAGATTATAATTTGTTTCAGGTGATAAAATTAATATGCCACTGATAAAATTGATTTAATCTAATCCAAGTGTATCTTATGAATTTAATCAAGTGCTAATTATATGTAAGTATTTTAGGAAGGCTGCATTTGTGAGAAAAAGTAGGCCATAGAATAATAAGTAGGGTTTGTGGGAGAACAGTTGGCACGAGTGAAATCATGACTTTAGTATACTTTTAGGACAGTGAGGTTAGCTTGAGAGAGAAGACAGTCTCATTTCCCTATTCCAGTCAGATATCCAGGCTCTGCTTTTGAAGGACTTACGGTTTTATATAGCCAGAACATTTATTCTGCATTTTCAGTAAGATTTTTTTTTTCTTGTAAACTTTATATATTATTAGATTATGTAAAACTTTAATGACTTGACTTTGTTCTTTTATGAAGCACACACACATATACTCACACACCCACATTGTGCTTCTCATGGATTTCTATCTCACACTAGAATGCTGGTTTTAATTTTGTTGTAAAAACTATTTATGGTAATAAATTGCCAGATATTTTTGTTTCAGTACTTGTTATTCCCTACCAATAAATGTATTTATTTGCTTTCAGATACTTTACTGAACATTTTAAAGGAAAGATGTCTAGTTTAGAATATATTTTATGACAAAAAAAAATCCATCAATAGATGTATGAATCATTACAGTCTCTGGTTAATTTTATACCTGTCTCATTAGTTTTGCATATAAGGCTGTGTGTGCATATTACAAGAAAAGCAGCACAATAGTGTGGTTAGGTGCATAAACTTTGAAGAAAGTCACCTCTTAATAGCTATGGAATATGTTGAATTTAAGATGACTGTTAGCAAAATAATAAATAAAAAATCAGTTAGATGCATAAATCTAGACTTGGGAGAAAGATCTGGGATGGAATAAACATTTGGGAGTATTTTCATGTATATAGCATTTAGACCAGGAACTTGGATAAGATCACTTTTCAAGGGAGTGAATATAGAATGCAGGAATGAGCCCTTGATTACTCCAACATAAAAATATCGGTGAGAATATGAGAAATAAGGAAAAGAAGACTGAGGAGGAAGAAGTAGAAGGAAAAGAAAGGTTTTATTCTCCTGGAAAATAAGTGTCTTAGTTTTCCATCTGTTGAAACAATGGGTTGGATTAAATAATGGGAATTTATTTGTCCAAAGTTATGTGACTAGGAAAGATCCAAATTCAAGGTGCCAGTATAGCGATTCTTTCTCCAAGAAGATTGTGGTATTCTGGGGCTGGCTGCCAGTGATCCTTGCAGAACACATGATCCTACATGCAGAAAATTCTGAAGAATCCACAACAAACATCCTAGAACTAATAAAGGAATTCAGCAAAATGGTTAGGTACAAGATCAACACCCCCAAATTCAGTGGTGTATATATACTACCACTATTGAACAAATTGGAAGGAAAATCAAGAAAACTATCCATTTACAATAGCCATAAAAGAATTATATAGCTAAACAAAGATGAAAGGATTTGAACACAGAAAACTACAAAACCATTGCTAAAATAAATCAAAGAAGACCTGAATAACGGGAAGCTCATTCCATGTTCGTGAATTAGAAGACTAAATATTGTTAAGATGTCAATTCCACCCAAAGTGATACACAGATTCAAAACAATCTCAATCAAAATTCCAACAACATTCTTTGCAAAAACGGAAAGACAAATCTTCAAATTTATATGGAAAGGTAAGGGACTCTAAATAGCCAAATTCATCTTGTAAAAGAATAACAAAGTTGGAGCACTCAAGTTCCTGTTCTTAAAACTTACTACAAAGCCACACTAATCAAAACAGCATGGTACTGGCAAAAGGACAAACATATAGACCAATGGATTCAAAATGAGAGCTCAGAAGTGAATCCTCACATTTATGGCCAACTGATTTTGACAAAGGGGCAGATACTACTCCATTGGGAAAGAATAGTCTCTAACAAATGGTTCTGGGAAAACTGGGTCTTCACATACAAAGAAAGAAGGTGAACCCCTATCTCACAATATATACAAAAATCAGCTCAAAATAGATCAAAGATCTAAATATAAAGCCAGATCTATACAATTCCTAGAAGAAAATGTAGAGAAGCCTCTTCAGTACCTTTTTAAAAGGTCTTAGACTTTACATCCAAAGCACAAGCAACAAAAGCAAAAAAATAGAGAAATGGGACCTCATCAACATAAAAAAAAAACAAACCAAAAAACTTTGGGGCATGAAAATACTTTATCATGAAAGTAAAACTACAATCTAAACAATGGGAGAAAATATTTGGAAACCACATATCTGAGAAGGGTTTGATATCCAGAACATATAAGTTTTCAACTCAACAGCAAAAAGACAAACAACCAAATTTTTAAAAAATTGGGCAAAAGACTTTTCTCCAAAATGACCAAAAAGCACATGAAAAGATGCTCAACATCATTAGTCACTAGGGAAATGCAAAAGAAATCCACAATGAGATACTATTTTACACCAAGTATAATGGCTAATACATATTTTTTAAATGGAACACTACAAGTGTTGGAGATGATGTTGAGGGATAAGAATACTCATTCATTGCTGGTGGCAATGTAAAATTGTACAGCCTGTGCAGAAGACAGTTTAGAATTTTCATATGTAGAATCACTATATGATCCAGCAATCTCACTTCTAGGTATATACTTAGAAGAATAGAAAACAAGGACTCAGACAGATATTTGCAAACTAATGTGATAAACAAAATATGGTATATACACACAAATGAAATATTAGTCAATCATAATAAGAATAAAATTCAGATATGTGTACATCAGGGATGAACCTTGATGACATCGTGTTGAGTAAAATAAATTAGATATAAAAGAACAAATATCATATGATCACTGCTATGAAATAATTAGACTATTAAACTAATAGAGTCAAAATCGGGAATATAGATTAACAGGGTATGGGATAGGGGTAGGGAAGAGGGAGTTAAGGGTTAAAACGTACACAGTTTAATAGAAACGTATACAGTTTCTACTTGTGATGATGAAAATGTTTTGGAAATGGATGGGGGTGATGGTAGCAGAACATTAGGAACATAACTAACAGTATTGAATTACATATTTGAATGTGGCTAAAAGGGGAATTTTTAGGTTGTGTATATGATACTAGAATAAAAATTTTAAAAGAATACATGGGACTGAATAGCAGAGTGACTCCAAAGTCAAATCATGGACTATAATACTACACTTATAAAATTAGAAAAATGTGATTCCATTACTTGTAACAAATGTACCACATCAGTGAAAGGTATTACTAATAGGGTGTTATAAGGGAACCCTGTATTTTATGCATGATTTTTCTGTAAACCCACAAATTCTCTAATAAAAAAAGGAGGGATATGTGAATCCACTTAAGTATTAATGACAGGTAAATGGAGGTGAAGACTGACGAGCAAACGTTAGATATTGCGACAGGGAGAATATTGGTCACTTTGCAAAACCAGTGTTGGTAGGTTACTGGCAAAAACTTGATTTGATTGCATTTAAGAGTGAGTGGGTAATGAGTGAGCATAGATAAATATTTCAATACAATACAAATCTCTTTACCAAACATAACCCAACAAAACATGTCAAGTAATTATTCTAACCTATTGAAATTAAAAATTGGGACTGAAACATGGCTATGCTTTCTCACAATTATTATTTGACAATGTCTTGGAGGTTTAGCAAATGCAATAATCAAGGAAAATGAAATAACTGGTGAAATATTAGGAAAGATGGTATAAATTTATTTTTTCTAAATATATGATTATATACCTAGAAAACCCAAAAGTACCAGTAAAATTTATTAAAATTAATGAGACCATTTGATTCAAGGTAAGCATAAAAATAAGTATTTTTTATATTCTAGCAATTAAAATTCAGAACTAGAACTACTTAATTTTTTAAAATTTCTACCTTTTATTTAGACTCATATTTTCATTTTTTGTTTCCCTGATATCATTTAGTTCTTTATCTGTATTTTCCTTCATCTTCTTAAGAATTTTAAAGAACATTTTTTAAAGGCTTTGTTCACTAGGTCCACATTCTCATCTTCATTAGAGTTTTCTGCATTTTTATCCTCTTCCTTAGGGATAAGTGGATCATTATACTCAAAATAAAGAACAATGTATAATATATAGAAGTTGTTTTAATTCCATAAGCATAATAGCTATAATAGAGAAAACTTTTGAAAGACTAAACATTTCTGAATAAATGGAAAGTAAGAACTTCTCCTTGGAAAGGAAGTCATCATAAAAATGAAAATTCTCCAAATATTGCTTTATAAATTCAATGCAATTCTAATTTGTATTGCAATGCTTTAAATTATATAAATGTTTTACAAGGTCATATTAATAATAGTTTTCTTAAAATTTCCAGCAGTTAAGAAATTTTTATTAAGAATATCTGTCTTTGCTTTAACAGATATATGTTATAAAGCCAGTCTCTTTAATCAAATTGATAGAGCCATAGTTTCTAGGAATAGAAAAGAGAACATAAAAATAGATTCCTTTATAGGTAAAAATGTAAAAAGGTATTAAAATAATGTAAGAAAATTTAGGAATCTCTTAAAATCTAAGGGTAAAGGAGGTGTTCATAAGCAAGTCTAGAAACTCTGATGCTATAAAAGAAAATGTGTGTGTATATATATATATGTAAATATTTTGTAACCTACACATATAAAAACAATAAACATTTTTAGGGCAAAGGATGGCATTAACAGCTCCAATAAATCGATAATAGATTAGAGGAGAAAAGTATATAATTTTCTGAGTATTTTTATAACAAACAAAGATCTTTTATAATTTGGAACAAAAAAGACAGTAAATTCAATAAAAAATGAGCAAAGGGATTAAAGACGTATTTTATAAAAGCCAAACAGTCAAATAAAATATGAAAGCTATTGAAATACAATAGCAGTCAAGGATAAAGAAACAATGAAGTATCAATTTATGCACAATTCAGCATGATTGTAACATGGGATTTCAGAAAGGGTAGTAGAAGAAAGGGAGGGTTGACTTTTATTTTTGGAGGAAAAGAGTAAAAAATGTTAGAGATGAAACTGTATGCATAATATGAGCATATTAATCAGGTTTTACAAAATTTCATGTAGATATGGAGATAAAATAAAATAAGTACTCCATACCAGACTAATTGATGCATTTGAAAGAAGAACTCAGAGATATTTGAAGTATAATTTGCTTCTAATCTTTTAAGATTTTGGTTCCCCTTTTTATCTTTATGAATCTGCTTCGCTATTAAAAATGATATAACACCTGGTTTTGCAGAATTAATCATCTAGAATTTTCTAATTTATGAATACATTATTTCTATTAATTTGTGAAATTCAACTTTGGGATACTTTTTCTCTAATTCTTTTGGCAGTCTCTTACAATTATCAGAACTCTAAAACATTCATAGGTGAACATATTTTTAAACAAAAGACAAAAACTATTATTAACAAATTGTGCCCTCCTTTGCTTTTATTAGAGACAAATGGGTCTGAATAATTTAAATTCCAAATATATTAATATTGTTTTCTTTTGCTTTCATTTAGAAGACCCCAGTACTTGAGATGGATGACCGTTCCCAAGACTGCAAGTCAGCATTCTAATTTCTCTTCAACTATTAAGCAGCTATGCTATTTTTAGTAATTATTTTCTCCTTTACAGGGAATGATCAGTAATATTTATGTTACATACTTTGACAGAGTTTTAAGGACACTCACATTTTTAAAAGGAAAAAAATGCTCACTAATGTCTAGTCTAATTAAGTATTATCACAACAATCATAATTAGTTACTGAAATAAAAGTAGAAAGTAAATTTTCAAGCAAAGAGGGATTTTCTTTTCAAATAGTCAATTATAAGATAACATACTATCAAATGTGATTTTATGAATTGCATGAAAAAAACATTATATAAATCAATATGCCATAAAATATTTTATATAAAGTACAATTTATGTGGATGTTAACTAGCTATTGTGTGACAGGAAAAAGAAAATAGCTTGTGTTCAAATATATTTTGATAAACCCAAGGCATATTGAGGTAGAATAGGTGTTCTTTTTTATAGGAATTCTTTGAATTTTTATTATGCTGACATTTATTATAAGTTTCTCAGAGAGGGATAGAGGACATATTACTTCCCAAACATGTTTACCCACCAAGTTTTCTTCTTCTAAAGATTTCCATGGTAAGCATTTTTTGAATGACACATGAGAAATGTTAAGCAAAATGCCATACTTTCAAAGTAGACTTTAATTCTAAACTCTTTCCTTATTTAATTTTTTCTCTGCAAAGCTACTCACTTAGGTATTATTTTCTTTATGAGAAACATTATTTTATAGTACATTTTTACCTCTCGTTATAGAAATCATATATATATATATATATATAAAATTATAAGAGTCATCATTGTTTTACATTTGTTCTTAATCCATTCTTTGTGAACAAGATTTCTTTCATAATTTACCAAAAGCATTTTAAATTTAAAATTAATATCATAATATTTTTGCTATTCAGAAACATTTAATTTATCAAATATCATTATGTTATGCCTCATATATATTATAACCCAGGGCTTCACATAAAATTGTAATAATGAAGAACCTAAAAACTATGAAGATAATGTAAGATTTGGAATACAGTATTAATTAACCATTCATGTTATTATCATTTCAAAATATTTTCCCTGAAATATAAGATCATTTCAAACAAAGTATTTCTTCCTTATTTTAGTAATTGCCTTTCAAAAATAATGGAATGAAACAAGAATCATAATATTGAAATATAAAAAGCAAGTGCATACATGCTTGTAAATTTACCCCTTAGAGATGCAATCACCCTCTCATTTGGCATTTTGGTTTCTGCCTTTCAGTCTTCAATTTTCACTGTATATTTATATGGTGCACTGTTCTAAGGGCATGGTGGGTGTTCAGAAAATCATGAATAACAAAAACAGAATATTGAGATTAATCAGAAATCAAATGAATCAAATTATGAGCTTGCAGTTTGGAAAGAAGAAAAAAACTAAACTATAATACTTGAATTATCTTATTTAACACTATTGTGTTAAGAGTTTCAAGATTGGAAAAAGTTGCTTAGGGAAGATGGTTAAGTTTTTTCCTTTTATGTGGTCGATATTTAAGTGAAGGCCTGGCATTGGACGTTTTTCTTAGTAGACCAGATGCTGATGGAAAATCTTGAAATATTCCTGGTGCACTCTAAAAGGGGAAAAATGTTATATACTGCTAAAAATAAACTTTAACAGAACTGTGCTCATAATGGTATTACTGACTGACATTTAGATTCTACCTTTCTAAGTATACTGAAGGCAGATGCCATGACATGTATATTGAGATATGTTATTATTAAATGAGCATGCCATGTGACTCATTATGGTCTTTTAAAAGTCAAATTAAATGAGTTTGCCAACTAAGGTCTTCCTAAAACAAACTATTGATCTGGAGACAGCCTAGATAGAGATGGAAGATAAGGCATTTGTTGACTCCACTGTCTCACAGCAAGGCAGCTCCTCAGTGAATAAGAAGAGTGGTGTGATGGTTTGAATTTTGTGAATCCCAGTAATGACTGTGTTGAACTAATCCATTCCTGTGGGTATGGGGGCCTTTGATTGCATTAAATTCAGTTAAGGGACCTTTGATTAGATCAATTTAAGACTTTTGATTGGACTATGTCAGTGAGGAGTAAGCCAGGTTGGGTCTCTGCCCTCTTGCTGGCTCTTATATAAGCTGAGAACACACCAAGAGAAAGAAGAGACACAGAGAAAGGGAGCTCAACCATTTTGACCCTGCCATGTGAGAGAGAGGACTGCAAAAAAACAGAGAAGGCTCAATGAGAGGAGGACCAGGGAAAGATGGCTGATCGCCCACAGCTGAGCTCGAAAAAAAGGTAGAGAGAGACATAGACCTGCCATCCTGCCTTGTCAAATGGCAGGATTTCAGAAACTGCTAGCAGCCAATCTCTGGTGAGAAAGCCTGGATTTGGACATTTTCACAGCCTCGGAACTGTAAGCTTTTATCCCAAATAAATTCCCTTTATAAAAACCAATTCATTTCTGATATTTTGCATTGGCAGCCTTTGGATAACTAAGATAGATGGGTTTTGGGAGGTGACAAGTATGCAGAAGTGATGCTATAAGACAAGTGAATGGAAGATCTGTCATTGAAATAGCATTCATCAATTTTAAAAATTTTCTCTATTTTAAAATTTATATATTAATGACAAACTTGAGATTTTTAAACTACTCTAGAACAAATGCAACCTAGAATTATGTTCCAGAATTTACATTTCTCAGTTACATAAATCATTATATTTGTGAATGTGGCAGTTTGAATTTTGTGAATCCCAGAAAAAGTTTAAGTACTTTAATTCATTTCTGTGGGTGTGGGGCCCTTTGATTGATGTATGTAATGTATGTGTGTATGCTCTCTAGATTAGGTGTCAGTGGAGAGCAATTTCAAACAATATTTTACAGTATTTGTTAAATAATAGGTAATTATAGTAAAATAATTTAGAAAAGCAAAATTATGAAGAGAATAAAATAATAGCAATATAATTAATAAAATAGAAAGAATAATAATGAAATAAAACTATATTGTGGTAATCAGTAATCATATGAAAACATGAAATAATAAAATACCAATACATGCTAAATCTTTCTTTAATTAATAGTTATATTTCATGTTGGATATAATGACATAGAAGAAAATTACAAATGCTAAAATGATTTCAGAGTAACTGGTCCTCTCATATTACCAAGATATTCTAGGCTAAAAGAAAAAACATATACACAGGCATGCAAACATGCATGCACACATATATTTTACTAGCTCAATATTTTTTAGGGGTTTGTGCAAAGAAAATGAATTCTATACATTTCATGATCTAGCACTGTTTTATAAGGCTTTATGGAGGCAATGAAGCGTTCTTCTTATGCATTTAATTATAAACAGGGCTTTTAAAATGTATTAAATTATTTACTGTGGAAGGTCAATTAGCTTACAAATAAAATGTATTCCTCCTGCAGACACTTCTTATTAATGATGTCATTGGTCTGAAGTCCAGGCAGATCATGAGTTTTGAATGCCTTATATAAATTTAGATGTTTTGTCCTATCAAATGTAAATGTGACATGCAACAATGTTGCTTACACATCTCAGCTACTCTGATTTCACAAAGTAAATATCATCCTGTTATGCACACTGTAGCACATTCAATAAATCCATTACAAATTAATAGAAGAAAGAAAGCAAAGAATAAAGAGGCAAACAAATAAAATGTTTACATCAGTAAAATTTAAGCAGTCTTTGAAAATACAATTTTATGAGACAGAGTTAGTAAGATAACTTTAAATATGGGATTTAGAAACAATTTACAAATGGAAACAAATATGCGGGAAATAACACTATCTCTATTTTTATTTCAAATAATAAAATGGATTATATAGCAAACCTGTAGGAAGTCATATTTCCATTGTAATCTATTCTGTTAAAAATTCATAGTTGTCATGGAATTCAAGGTCTACTTTTTATATAAAACCTTTCTTAGTATCTCGTTTATTATTATTCAAATAGGTTGCTATGGAATCATAGCTTTCTGACACTTTATTATCAAAACACATCTTTTTGACAATATAAAGAAAATACATAAAGTTTCAGCATAAAAAAATAAAGGATTACCTTAAAATGAAAACTCCAAGTACAGACTATTTAAAATATACTATATAAAGATAATTTTCCTTTAGAATAGAAATGAAAATACTATTATGTTTGACCCCAAATGCAAAATTTGTGATATGCAAATACATTTAATATTACAATAGATGTCATTACTCATATATCCTCACACACATATGCACTGTTTTTTCTTAATTACAAGAAAATGTATGTGCTACTTTAATTAAATGATATAGTTATGGAAGTTTAAAAAAGTTACAATCAAATGGCTTTGGCCATATATGAATTATATAAGCCATTCTGTTTGTAGAACAAATAAAACAAATAAAAATGATTAAGAAAAATATTATACAATGTAAAAAGCATGACAACACAGACAACTGAATAAATGGAAGATAGATTTAATGCAGTTAGTAACACCCAGTTAGCAAATATCCATCAATAATCACCAAATTAGAATCTAATGTTTGTCTGAAAATATAGTTTTTTACTCAACTTACTTTTTTGAAAAAAAAATTTTTGAACGCTCTTATTTTAATATACACTTCAATTTGTGTACCAGGTATTTTGAACCATTGAAAAGAATCCATTATAAACATTTTTAATTTCTTACTAACAACCCAGTTGAGAAAATATAATTTGAATCAAAGTAAATTCATGAAATTGAAACAATCTTTAAATTTCTGAACAGTTTTAGTCCAACTTTAGAGCCAAATATCTGTAGTAATTAATATAGATCCTCTCCTTTTTATATATTTTTCACACTCTAGAGTTTTCTCTGTAAGTTGTAAAATAAGAATATAAGGAGGGTTTTTAAAACAAATGTCTACTTTTTTACAATTTCTACATATATCCTCTAGAAGATATATCTTGGAGAGAATATGCATATGTTTCATTTCTGAATATTTAAAATGTAAAAAGGTTTGATATATTTCACACAGATTGAAATAGTGGAAACATTTAACAGACAGATTTAAATGGTAAATATAATTTAAAAATATATGTGAATATCAAGTTTTAATTAGGAAATGGAGAAATGGATACATATCCAAACTGCAGATGCTATAACCACTTTGATAATTATTTGGACATGGTTAGCAAAATTGAAACCATACAAACTTCTTACTGTGCCAATTTTACTTTTAAGTGCTCACTCCAGAGTTAATCTCCCATGTATGCTCAAGGAAATATACACAATGTGATTATTTGGAAAAGTAAAAGAGGAAACATCAGGGAACAACCTAAGGGTGTCTCAATAGGTGAGGGTGTATTTTTATACAACGAAGAAGGCAGTGAGAGAAAAATGACATTTTACCTATTTGGGAAAGAAAATAATTCCAATGATAATTGTTTTTTTTTTTAAACACAAAAATTGGGGGTCTCAAGGAAGCAGCACATTTTTCAAGTGCTGGAAGAAATGGTGCTAGAGCAATTGGACATTCACGAGTTAAAAAAATAAAGAATGTTAACCTAAGTCTTACAACTTATATAAAATTTAACTCATAGTGGATCATAGGCATAAACATAAAGCATAAAACCCAATACTTTTAGAAGAAAATAAGAAAAATCCTCGGCATCTTGAACTAGAGAAGCAGATATTGGATTTAAAAACAAAATCAAGATCCATAAAAGAAAAAATGATGAATTGAACATCAAAATTAAAAACTTTTGTTCACTGAAATATGCCAATAATAATAAGAAAAGACAAGCTACAGACTATGAGAAAATATTTTCAAACTAAATATTCTATAAAAAACTAGCTCAATAGTAAAAGCAGACAATCCAATTAGAAAATGGGAATAAGACAGATGAATTCTGGTCTGTGACATGAATTTTGTTGCTGATGCTGTTTTTTGTTGCTGTTGGTTGATTTGTTTGTTTTCTTTTCTTGTCGTAAACTCCCCTACATGGTTGCCCTTGGATACCAGAAGTCTCCATTTCCTGGGGACTGTCCTGCTTTCAGTGCTGAAAGTCCTGCGTCCAGGTAAACCCTTCAGTCATAGGCAAATCGGCATAGTAGGTCACCATAGTAGGATAAGCAGGATATATTATCCAGCAGGTAGAAATAATTACTTTATGTAACCATGTCATAATGTTTATTTAAATTCCGTAGTTATGTCTGAACTGAGATACATATGCATATTTCATATAAATTGCGTGGTGACTATTTGCATTAAGTAAGCAGATTTACAAGGGAAAAGCTGCAGTTCTAGATAGTACAAATCTATTTGTGAAGCAAGTTTGCGCTTTTATTGACTTGAAATATGCATGTTTCTTCATTACACGTAGAGATTTAAACAATAAACTTCCTTAGAGAATAAGTATAAGTTTTTGAAATTTTCTTTATGGTGTACAAAATATTTTATATGATTATTTTAGAGAAATTCTTATAACAAAGTACTTAAATAATCAATTAACTATTTTATTTGTGTTCATACTTTCATTAATCAGCACTGTAGAGATGAATCATTAAATATTTCCTGAGTGAGCTATAGATGAGAGACAGTGCATATGACTTGTGTTTGATATAAAACTGCTTTCAAATTCCATTTTGAAGTTGTTTAGTTTTCACAAAGAAAGAATGGTTTATTTCAAAATTGGCCTGACTGCCCCTACTTTTCTGACTACTGAAGTTTAACTGCAAGCTCTGACTCTGATGTGCGATTTTGTTTCTACATCTTTGACAGGTCTGCCTCATCCGTCTTTCATAGGCCAGTGCATGGACTTTATCAAGTTCAACTGTTGACATGATTCTCATTGGAAAATATTCATGGAAAGAGAAAATGCTCTCCACTGGAATGGGTGACTGGTAGAACTCAGGAAGTGCAGGATCAGTTATACATACATTTTTGCTCCAAATAAATAAATACACAAATACATAAATACATAAATAAATAAAGTATTTAATATATAGCACCTTGAAACTTTAATAATTTGAATGGCCATCTATAAAATTGAATATTCATGCATGTAAATGTTATTGCTCTTAGTTTAAATTGTCATTCCATCTTTAATCTGCAAGACTATTGACGTAGAATTGCAACACATCTATAATTCAGTGCTTTTTTAAAGAAAATCTTACTATATTTGCTATAGAATTTTGTTTAGCTATGCCAATTGACCAATAAATTTTTTTAATATGGTGCTTGCTTTGGATTGAGGTTCATTTGTAATGTTTTCTTCAAAGAAATCCTTTATTAGTTTTTTTCAAAGTGGTGACTAACATGCAACTGTTTAAATCAACAATAACATTTATTTCTGTTCTTGATTTCTAACTGAGAAGGCATAAATAGGATTTATAGGTGGAATTTATGGGTTCTAACGATACCTAGAATGACAAGACTACAAGATATTATTTAGTTTAGATAAAGAGTGGCTGCTAAATATTTATCTTAAATTTCTAAAAGAAAGAAAATAAGGCCTACAATAATCTAGCCATTACTGAAAAGTGTCTTCACTACTACTAAGTTTCTCTCAGTAGTAGATAAGCTGTTTATTTATTTATTCAATCAGCATTTCTTAAAGGTCTATTGCACAGGACTAAGCACTGACAATTACATAAATATCTATTTTGGGCTTAGAGTCTAGTTGTATTGAAGTCAGAAATGCCATGCTGATGCCATCTACTCTCTACCTATCATTAATCTATTTATATACCTATCCCCATATCTGCATATGGCTCCATATTTGTGTCTATCACTTTATCTATATTCAATCTATTCTCAAATTTAACCTTTGCTCCATGAAGACTGGAAAAGCTGGGACAATTCTCTGAATGGTGCAATACACAATATTTCAATTCCAAGGGATGGTAGCAAAACAGAGTATCCTACAGCATATCCTGCCTTTCTCTGCGCGCTGGCTTCAAAAAAAAAAAAAAAAGAAAACGTTCTTGAAAATAGCTAGCTTTTCATTTAGACCTGAGAAAAAGAAGCCTCACATAAGCATGGATATTCTTTCTTTAAAGTAAGAGTAGGAAGGTGGAAAAACATATGCTATTTTTCTTTTGGAAATCCCGATTATATTGGTATCTTCATCAAATTTTCTATAGAAATATAAAATGAGTTGAAAATTTATAGCTATTTTAGGGTTTATGTAATAATCTTCAGTTTTATCAACTTAGTTTTCTTAATTAATAGGGGACATAAGAATGGGATTTGTTGAAAGAATAGAAGAATCAAAAGGATTATTGGAAGGATTGGAAAGGATTGTAGCTCAACAAATTGGCCTTCAATACTCATTACCCTTCTCATAGACTACTGCAGTATTCTCCCTATTGGTCCTCTGGTTTCATATTGTACTTTAAAATTGATCCCCCATGTCAGTGAGAATTTACTTCTATAGATTCATCTATATTTTAAAAATACCTAAACGTAAAAGGAAGAAAACTAAAATATGACCTATGATCATCCTGCCCCAATAAACACTGTGGGGTGGGGAAAATAAAGTGGCAGACATGGAAGGGACCCATATGCAACAAGATTGACACAACTGATATTTTTTAAAGCCTGAGTGATGGAATGAATGAGTTCGGTTTATTATTTAATTTTTTTATATATATAAAAAATTTCAGAATAAAGAAATTAGAAATATTTAATATAGGACATATTTAAGATTAGAATAATACAATATTTTAAATTGAAGAAACATGAAAGCTTTTCTCCTATTCCCCTAACCACCCCAATCATCCATTTCATGTGGTTCCTAACAGAAAAAAAATATTTAAATATATATATGGATGATTAGATATAGATATAAATATACCTGCTTTTATGCCTTTTGAAAGAATTAAAAAAGAGAAACTTAGGATAAACATTTTTCTACACTTTGCTCTGAATACTTAGAATATCTTAGAGCACTTTTTTGTTTTTTGATTTTTGCTTGTTTGCTTATTCACACATTTAGATCCACCACATTCTTTTAAATATATCTGCATCATGTTTTTATGGATGTATCATGCTTAATTTAACCAGTTTCTTCTTTTTTGTAGCATTTCTATTACAAGTTATGTGATAAATTTCCTTGTACATATAAACTGGTGAACTTCTATGAATAAATAACTTTAGTATTTATCAGTAAGATTGTTAAATACATACATTTTGAATTTTGATAGATATTGTTAAATTTTCTCCAGAAGTGTTGCACTTAATTAAATTCCAGTGAGAGTATATAAAAAGGCCCATTTTTCCAGTAAGAATATCATTAATTTAATTTAATTTTATTACCAACCTGATTGGAATCTCTGTGTTGCTTGTATTTGCATATCTTTTTAGCAGTTTTCTTTTTTATATTAAAAAATCTTACAAATGAGTTTTTTAAAATGAATTTATACTTCATGCATATTGAATATTTTTTCTTGACTTTGTTGTTTTGTAACTTCAACTTTGTGTAATTTTTCAATAAAAAAAATAATGGACAGTCTTTTCGAGAGTCATTTAAAAAGTGGGAGGTGGGGAACATGGGAATCCCTGTAATTTTTGTGTAGCATTTATGTAATCCAAGCATCTTTTAAAATATATATATATAAATAACATTTATGTAAGCAAATGCACATATATGCATATATATTTATATATCATTTTACAAATATTGGTTTGTATTGTGAAAAATTTGATTTTTACCCACAATAAAAAAAAATGTGCATTAGGTCAAACCTGTTTTTATCTTTGGATTTTTATGTTCCATTTTTAATGGGGGAGAAAAGGTATGATTGCCAGAAGAGATTAGTGTACCTTAGTTTTACAAGACTGCATCCAGGGGAGGGTGGGGGGGAGGGGGGAGGGACAAAAACTTAACATGTACCTCATACTTTCATATTAATCTATGAATAAAATCTATACACCTTCACATAGCCATCTCAGTTCCCTGGCGATACTCTAACAAAGTATAACAAAGTATCACGAACTTGGCTTAAACCAATAGAAATATATTGTCACAGATCTGGAAGCTAGAAGTTAACTCCAGCTATGGTGTATGCACCCTCTAAAACCTTTAGTGGAGAATGCTTCCTTGCCTCTGCCTAGCTTCTTGTGGTTTGCTGGCATATCCTGATCCCTTGACTTGTAGGTCCATCAATCCAAACTCTACCTCCTTCATTTCACATAGCCTTCTCCCAGTGTATGTCTATGTCTAGGTGCAAATGCCATATTTTTATAAGGTCACCAGTAATATTGGAATAGGACCCAGCCTATTTCAGTTTGGTCTCTTTTTAACTAATCACAACTTCAGAGACCTTGTTTCCAAAAGAAAGTTCACATTCATGGATCTGAGGGTTAGTACTTGAACATATCTTTTTAGGGGACACAGTTCAACCCATAATAAAAGCCTTCAAGTCCCTACAAAAGCAAAACCATGCCTGCCTTGACAAGATGTTCTCATATAACTCTAGCCCCTCACACTGTTTTCTAGCCACATGGGCTTCCTTTATCTTCTTTGAATATTTCTAAGTATTTCTTTTTTTCAAACCCTTGAATTTCAGGTATCAACTAAAACAGCATCCTTGTCTGTGAATTCTATCTAAAGTAGCCCCCCTCGCCACAGTGCCTCTTATTATATTATGCTTTTATTTCTTTTATAGCATTTACAATAATATGAAATTACCTTTTCATCACCCCTCTCCAGCCATCCCTGTCAAAATGTAAGCTGCTAGAAGATGCAGATATAGTCTGCCTTATTCTCTGATCTCTTCAGAACCTAGGACTGTCTATCACATAGGTGATACTCAGTAAATTCAGGTTGAAGACATGAAATCCTTAATTCACCTGAACTGAAGACTTTGTTTCTTATGCTTCCATTCCAGCCTTTTTCAAAGTGGAGCCCTCAAACCACTTGCATCAAAATATTGAGGTGTTGATTAGAAGTGCGGTTCCCTTGGCCCCATTCCTGATTAATAAACTTATGGTTGGGCCATAGCATATATGCAGGTAAACCAGAATAAAGTCATTCTTATTGATGTTTAATGCTTGTAACTACTGTTATTTGAAGTATATTTATAATACTTGGGATATTTTAAGGTAATACATTACTTCTTTATATAGGATTCAAAAATTAGAAAGAATATTCACTGTATCAACTAGCTCACAAGTGGGTAAGCAATAACAAAAGGCAAAAATAATGATGTCTGATGGTTGTAATCCCTGAAAATAAAATTACCTTGCATAAGTAATTACATGACATATTTCCACATTCATATATCATACCATGTGTACTGGGTCTAATCACTTTATAGAGTCTTCAAAAAATTAGTATATGCACTTGCCCTGACACATGATAAGTAGCCAATAATTAAATCTTCAAAATATGAAGATACTAATATAAAAGTAAATTTAAGAGGTACAATTAATTTCTAAATATATTTTACTTAATGCAATATATTTAAAATGATTAAGTGATTAACATATTGGACAGCAGAGCTGTAGAACTGCACTTCTAATTTCAAAACATTCAAATGCTAGTCTTTTTCCATCATAAATTATTTTGGGTTGTGCTTGTTTTGGGGGAAAGATTTTTTTAATAATAGAACCTAAATTGAATGGAGCATGGAGACAGAATAAGCATTTTTACCTAATAGCAGAGTACCTATAGGTAGGCATTAAAGGGTTTGTGGTTCTTCCTTTCATAAGAAAATAATATGGAAATGATCTTGCTTTTCATCTCTAATTTCTATATCTGATCTCACCTTGCTCTTGAGTCACCCTATATCATTGGCATTAATGGAAGAAACACACAGATATCCACAACATACAATTTAAACTTAATATTTAAAACAACTGTACTTTCCAATTCAAAAAATTGTCTTTTCAGGTAACTCAGAGTTAAACCATCTCTTCAAGGTTTCTTTTACCCCCTTCTCCTCTTGTCCCTGAGGTTAAATAAAGCTGCAGATGGCCAACATGGCTCATGGCGAAGAAAGTGCACTGGCACTTTTTTGGTGTTCTTTGGCCCATATCCCCTGCTGAACTGTCCTCACCTAGTTTACTTTCTCGTCTATTCTCATAGTATGGCTGAGAACCGGTGGTTCCACTTTCTTCTTTGTTTCTCATGATGACACTCCTGATTTTAGTGGGTCTCATATAACTCCCGACTGATGATCAAGGAAGTAGTCAAACCTCAACCTTCTCCCTGTTGATTCTCCTGGTGAATTTGCAACAAGTGGCCCATAACATCTTCACCTGTCTCTGGGGCATGCAAAGACCCCAGGGTTTCACACTTGACACCCTGAACAATGAAGAGATGCAACACTCTTTTAGACCCATCTGTGTAGGAACCTCCTTCAGCTAATTCTCCTCTACATTCCAGATGCCATGTTAATTACAGGGTTCTGCCAAACAGACTTTTGCTCTAAATGAATAAAATGAAGGGAAATTGAAAAGGGGAAATCCATAGGATTTTATTTAAAAAAATATTATCACAGTACAGAATTAACTGAAGAGTTATAAGAATTGAATGGACAGAAGGTCTATGCCTATAAAAGGAAGTTTTCACAAAGTCATTAAGAATGCACTTAAAATTGAAAACAACCATAATTATATTATTGAACTTTTCCCCAAAGTATTATTAGTTTTGGGATGATTGCCTAAAGCTTAAAAAAAAAATAAAATCAGAGAGAGAAGAGAGGAATCAAGAGCAAATCCTTTTTTGATACATGCTCCTAAAGGTCTTATTAACCTCAAGTCATTTTAGGCTTTATTAATACCCCTAATATTTTCCTTAAAATAAAGATATTCTACCATTTAAAAATATCTTTTAGTGCCAGGGAACAAAAAAAATCAGTTTTTAACTATAATGATTTGAAGTCTTTGAACTTTCAAACTGAATCAAATGTCATATGAGTTATTTTTCTGTCTTGTAGCTATTATTCTAACACAGTTCATTTCAGTGACACTCTATCCACAGAAGCATCATCTGCTCTTGACTCTTTTAACTTAGAAGTTACTCAGTCCTTGCCAGATTATTTCCCTTTTCCAATTGATCATTTATAGAACTAGCAGTTTTCTTTCTTTAGATGTCTGTCTTTGGGTTGTTTCCCTCTGACTCTAGTAAGGTTTCACTTTGTTAATAAAAATCAAAGCAATGCCAATTCTAGAACAGATTTTTGATATTTTTAAGTACAGAAACATATTAATCATCAACTGATTTTAAAGTAAATTGGAGAAGACTCTTTTTGCTCTTATTTAGTTTCCTTATATAAATCATATCACCCTTTTCAAGGCCATTTTCAAATACAAAGCTCTGCTTCATAAATAAAGTTTATATAATTAAATATATTTTGCTTGATTATCAGTTGTCACTTGAAATACAAGCAAAACCTTACCTTTTAAAACCAGAAAAACCCACTAGAACTACCACAACTCTTTGTAAACTAAGTTCGTCATGTACCATTGTCATTACAATATGCTAGAAAAGCCCATTGATGAGGCAATTTTGCCAATATGACACTTATAATGAAAATGATAGTAGAGCTGTTCTTATGCTTACATGAAGGGGGAAATAAACAACCTAGACTATAAATAATGCAGTTCATAACTTGGTTAATATCTGCTGAAAATAATCTGCTAGTGGTGAAATAGGTGGAGGGAAAAAAGCAAGTTTTTGAGTAAAATTGTTTCACTTGTATTGTAAAACTATCACATGCAAACTATTTGAATTATTTGGTATGTTTTACAAATAATTCAAATTTTCCAATAGTTGACATAGTTCATTACTATATCCAAGTTTAGACTAATGCCTCTAATATTCTCTAGAAGATTCTGGCTAGCATATGCAGACTAATTCCTTTGAGCTTCATTAACATCCTAAATGTTTGAATGGCACTTTTTAGACTAAATGATTTAAATTATTTCTTTGCTTCATCATAATCTGACAATTAGTCTATGAGAGTATCAGTCAAAATTGTATAAGATTCAGTGCACATATCTTTTTATATGATTGATTCTAAAATATTAGGAAGAATCTGTTTTCAGACATTTAGCCCTTGAATGTGAAGTAATTTTACAGAAAATGTACTCCTAATTTTATGATTGTTTCATCGCTTCAATGCAAAATGAAATGAGTACCTTTATCTTCTGTTAAGTATCACTGAAAATGTTTACTAGTGAAAAGTTTAACATTTTTTATATTAAAATTAAAACTAAGATGATTGACACCAATATGTATTATGTGGAAGGTATCATATAGTTATGTATACTTTGGCAAAGTTCCAATTCTTGGTCTAGCTCATCTTTAAGTCTTTTTTTTTTTTTTTTTTTTTTTTTT